>VYZV01043213.1:99073-137554 GCA_013401275.1 Pandion haliaetus | reverse complement strand
GAGAAGCGAGAAAGAGAAGAAGGAGACGGACACAGGCATGGAGGGGAGGGTGTCCCCGCGGCGCTCTTATACCAGCCGCCCGGCCGCCCTGCGCGGCCGCTGGTGACTCACGGCGCCGCGCCGGGCCCCGGTTGGCTCGCCAGCGCCGCCCGCCCCCGCTTCCTCCTCCNGGGTGGTGCGACCCCGGTGCCAGCCTCTCCACCCGAGGCGGCGGTGAGGGGCAGCCCTGGCCGGAGGGAGCTTCGGCGGCGGAGGGGGGCGCGGGCTGGGGGGCGGCGGCGGCTTTGTTTCTCCTGCTTCCCCCAAACGCCGATACCGCCGTCCGCGCCCCGGCGCGGAGAGGGGACGTTGCGGGGCCCCCAGTCCTGGGCGGCACAGCAAGGCGTGCTGAAATCCGCGTTGCGGGGTGGTTTTCTCGGAAGAAGCGTTTCTTCCGTTTGGTGTCCCCCCGGGCACATGCTTGCGTGTCCGTGTTTTTTTTTTCCTCCCTCCGTAGCCGAACTTGACTTAAATCGAATCAGGCGCAGGTCTTGAGAAAGAAAATCACTAGTTCTGCATTCTCTGATCAGGGATCGTAGTTAATTAGTAATTGCACAAAATGATATGCCAAAGTCATATAATTACAACCTTAACCTTTTATTTTGAGGAGGAGAATTGGTAGTTTTATTCCACATTTGTAGTGTTTCAAACGTGCAATTATGTCGTGGTGAAATACAGAAAAGAAGGGTTGGTAAAATGCAAATTTGGCTTTGTTCATGGCACTCTTGGAATTTACAATTGAGGTATAGTGATCCTCTCCTCTTTTTCATTTATTTTCATAGACTTGCTATCTTATGGTAATATTGTGTGCTGTGCTGTTAATATTGTAGTGGAGACATAAACCTCAGCAAGCTGCTCCATCCAAAAATGGTGAAAAGCTGGTTGCTGTTTCTTTCCTTGGAAATGAACTCTTCAATTATTAGCCTAATATTTTAAGTCTTTTTCAGTAATGCAGATGATTCCTCCAGTGAAGCAAGTGTCTTTGAGACTCCCTGTTTCCTAAATGTCGTAACATATTTGTTTATATGTTATTTGCAGAGTGAAGCCCTTTTTGAATTGCATCCAGTTTCATGACTCCACTAAAGACAAATCATACCACTGCACGAATAACTTCAGAGTGGATTATCTTTTGCAGTTCATGTAACAAACGAGTGTCCAGGTCATCCAAATGGGTGAATAGTTGATGTATGTGAGACTTGTTAAAGAAGTCAAGATTTGATTTCATGTAACTGAAATACATCTGGGAATGATATTTCTGATATGTGTGTAAATGTGAAGAGAGCGGTGCCTAGTGTTTGCCTCTCTATAGCCGCTCTACCTCACGGCCTCAGGGGCAGCGAGAGAAAGATTCTGCTTTCCCAGCCTGCCTGGTATGTGGCATTAGATGCTGCAGCATTGTTCTTGCAAATATATGCTGCTTCAAGCAAGAAAAATCTATTGTGTACAAGGGGGTTGACTGGGCTCCGCAGGAAGATGGCTTACTCTAAGCGGTATGCTGAAAACATCGTTCTTACAGATCTTCAACGTGACATGTTGCCTTCAGTTGGGTGCTCACTGTTACATGGTCTGCTGTGCTTTGGGCTGAACAGCATTTTCACAAATGTCCTGTTATCATTGCAGAAATATTTTATAAGCCATACGCTGAGTGCAGCAATACAGAAGATTACTCCAGTCATGCAGAAATATAGGGCTGGACATAACATAATGCATGCTCGTAGTTGATCATCTTTCTTTTTTCTCTATTGAAGATACAGTTTTACTGGGGGGAGGAAAAACAGTCTTTGTCCCCTGTGTTATTGCTGCTCCGTGAGCACCTGCACCTGGCTTTGTGGTGGGGAAGCAGCTTTCTATCTTGGATGTACCTAGCTCATGGATGTACCTGTACCTCACATCTGAGGGTTTGGACTCCAAAGCAGAACTTGCTGTAAAAAATGTTAGTGTTTCAACTGAGTTAAAATGCATGATAAGTAAGTGCATGAGTCTGATCATCTGCAGGCTCTGGTGGAATCTCCAGAAAAGGATCTCAGACAGAAAAGCCTGCCAGCACCTCGAGGAGATCTGTGAGATCCATGGGAGCCAGGAGCCATGTGCACTGAGGTTTTGTGCCTTTGCGGTAGCCATGGTCTTGCAAAGGCTTGCTTCATGTGGGAATGAGAAGGTGTCTGGGGGGATCTGCAGTGTGTGTGGTGAATTGTAGTGTCATTTTTTTCATACACACAAGGATACAAGCCAGAATGGATCTCTACAGGAGAACTGGAATAAAATTGTGGGTTTCTGTGGAAAATCTGCACACTTAGGAGAATAGCAGTCCTGCTGTGCTAGTGATAATGCAGGAGCAAAGCACCCAATAGGGTCTAAGGTTTAGAGACGGTGCTGAATTTTGTAGGGAATGTGAGCTGGCTTTTGTAACTCGTAAGTCCTTTCATGGTCAGTCTGGGAAATGCGTTAACATTTGCTTTGTTTCCATGTGTGACCCTCCATCTCCTTTGGTTTTTGCCACGTCTGTTTGAGTTGAACTTCTTCAGCTGTCAGGAAGTCAGGAAGCTGCAGATAGAAGGTGGATGAGAAAGTAGGCAACCTCAGGGAGTGCAGAGAGTGAGTGTGAAGGGAAAGCTGGCATTGCCAGCTCAGTTAAGCAAGTTCCTGTAGTCAAGAACAATCTCAGAGGGTGCTCTGCTCCTGTATTGCTCTCAGAACCAGTCTGTTACTGTTTGCATTAATATGTATTTGTAGTAATGTTATTAAATATGCACTATAAATTCATATGATGTGGAGGGCTAGTGTTTCCAAAACCACTTAGGCATTATGCAGGAGTAGTTTCTAACCAGCCAGGCTGGCTGAGACACCAGAGAAAAGCTTTCCTAAACAACGTTTCTAGCAGTGGCTTCTGCTGTTGTACTGAGCAGGCACTCAGATTCAGTGGAGTTTCACTGGATATGAAGGTTTGTTGCAGATTTCTCATTTGTGATAATAGGACATGCTATCTTCATGGGGATATTCTTGAGAACAATCTGTGTGTGCGCAAAGAACTGTAAAATGTCAAGTAGTATATGGTATTAAATATTATGCATAATAATTTTATTACTGCTAATTGTTTTTAGAGAAGTCTCCGAGTCCTCATCCTGTTTTCTGACTCAAAACTGGTGAATATTCCTGAAAGTCTAGTGATGTTCCCTTGAAGAAAGCTGGAAAAGATTGCCAAGAAGCTAAGTGAACCAGTTAGGCATTGCCTTTGCTTTAAAAAATGACCCAAGTAACAAGAAACAGCATCATATTACCTTTGTTTTTGGGAATGGTGGTGGATATTGGGGTCCCAGAGACTTTCCAACATCAACTCACCTGATAATGCATTTGGACTGATAGCAGGTTTGGATCCTTTGGGATAATTAACTTACCTTGTTGGTTATAGAGTGTAAAGTCAACTTACCAGAGAAAATAAAGAACAGAAAGGACCTTCTGGAGTACACGTAATATGAATTCAGTGTGTTTTGTGTTCCTTTCTCTTTTTGCCTTAAAGAACCTATAGCCTGCATTTCTAAATGAGTTCCTGAAGCACTGGGATTACTAATTCACCCTCAGGTCTGTAGTCATTGGGACTTTTGTCTCCAGCTTCTCTGGTGAAGGATGTGAAATGAGGATATTTCTACAGCATGCAACCTAATCTAATAAAGAAAAGGAAAGCCTCAAGGGTAGAAAAAGCAGCAGCTACATATCATGGGATAGCATCCTGCCTTAGGATCACTTGCAAAAATGTTTTCTTCATTGTGTGCTACCATCAAAGACATGAACTGCACATAACATCATTGCATGCCTGAACTGACAGTAATTGAAAGAAGTGTATTCATGGCTGTATTTTGGAAGTGCAGAGCCAGGATCTGTATTACTGACTTCAGAGGAGTTGTACAGAGCATAAGAGAGACAGAATGCATCCTTTGGGAATAATTTAAAATAGGTATGTGCTTCTGATCCATATGATTGCGTGGCTGTATCTAAGAGACAAACTGGCCTTTTTTTTTTGGTTTTTTTTTGTTTTTTTGTTGCAAGGCTTTTCTGCAAACTATGTGAAGGTTTATACTGTTACAAGTGCTACCCACATCCCTGTTCTGTGTTTTGTCTGCAGGTTTAGGGAAAAGAAGGAGAAAAACCAAACAAACAACTTTGCACTAATAAAGCACCTTTCCTGTGTTGTTCTCAGGATACCTAACAAACAGTAAACTCACAAAAAAGTCCCCCTAACCCTTCCCATCATCATCATGTGAGATGTAAAAATGAGGCAGGGAGAACTGTTGTCTCACTGATGATTTTAATATGAATTTTTATGATTTTTTTTATTATTAGTGGTACAAGAAAAATGGATAGTTCATCTCTGAAGGAGGTTAGAAAATACTTGTCTCTTTTGGATGTGTTCGTCACAATGGAAAAAACATTGGGTACAATTCTTAACCTGCCAACATCAATTGGCATTTGCCACTGGTTTCTGTGAAGACAGATTTCCTTCTCTGTGGTACAAATTAATCAGTTTTCTTTGTATAGTCACTTACTAATGGGTTTCCCCTGTTTGTGAGGATCTAGCATGTGTGATATGAACATGAATGCGTTTTATTTCAGGTTACAGTATTGGAAGACATCACAGTAGTTAAAGTCATGTTAGGATCAGAACCTGGATGTATTTAATTTGTTTTCAAAATACAAATCCATGTTTCATTGGTGGTACTGTGCTATGCATGCACTGCATAAACTTGCAAATGAGAGAGTTGTAAGTCGTGCATTGGAACCAGAACCTCCACTATGCTTTTCTTTTCAAGAAATAAATGATAAAATTTTAGTTGTGGTGGAAAAAGAGCTTCCTTGTCTGTCAGATGTGGAACAGAATGTGGCTTCAAAATAGAGCCTTGCCCATTTTGCAACTGTGTGGCTACTTCCACTTTTTTATGTTTATCTTTAGAAATGAGATACTCTTGAGAGTATCATATGCTTATGTGACATCAATTCTATATGCTTAGTAATAAAACAAATATAAATCAGTCTTCCTGATACCTCAAGATTTACTTTCAGTATACATAGACTGGAGTGTATTCTGATGAGTTTTTCCTGTGAGACTTATATCTGTTAATACAAACTCTTATTAAAATTCCTCCAGAAGTACGTGTTTGTGAAGTTTTCCAGTGCAAAAAGAGGAACTTGAAGTTTGTTTGCTTTTTTTTAATGTACACTCATGATTAACAGAGTATATGTTCACCTTTGTGGAAGTACACATGCATATTGGGAAATGTGACATTTGCATTCCAAAAACTCTGTATATTAAGTGGAGGAGGATATTATTATTTGTGTTCTTCCTTGCAAAGGATGAAAAATGGTGGTGTGTGTTAAAAATAAGGCATATGATTAATTAAATGGGTTAAAACTTCAGATTGTGGTGGTGTGCCTGTAGAGCATAGGAAATAAGATGGGGAACAAAAAGAAATGTTACTGGAAACTTGGGAGTGGACCATAATGTTCTTGCGTGCTAGCAGAGAAGTTTTTAATCAGATACTGAAATGATGAGGGTGTCACTGCAGATGTGTGAGAAGAAATATTACTTTCTCTTCACATGAACATGTGAGCAGATTATCTGGAATGTTCTGGGAATGTTCAGATTTGGAGGATAATGTGGAAACAGAATACAGTGTATTAGCCTGAATGTAGAATTTCTGAATATGTTCTTGATTTGCAAAAAAGGTAACAAACGTGGCAGACAAGTGTACCTCTGTAGAAGGATAAGCAGCAGACAACCATGCTGGGGGAGTTCTCCCTGTTCTGGGCAGAGAGGCTGTGGCGCTTGGTAGTCAAAAAAAGAATAAACTAAGAACATGGCGAGAGAGCTGCCCTGGGCTCTTCGGTTATGTGGAGTAACAGTGGGTTGTGTTTTCCGTGTCCCATAGCTGCTGCAAAAATGATCTGTTGTCACACTCTGCATTGCCTACTCATATTTTAAATGCAACTTTCATTTTTCATCCCTAACAGTGTTGTAAGCTCTTGCCATTTTCATTAACTAGCCTTTTCTCTTCCCCATATGTTTGAGTTTCACAGTCTTTTTGTGGATATTGTCATCTGGGAGGAAGTAGAATATTCAACAGGCAAATGGTCAAGCTCTTCTCTGGTGCAGGTGGTATTTTGCAAGAAATGGTACACAGATTTATAAAATGAGGAAATGCAGTATAACAGCACTTCCTTTAAATCTTAAATTACATTGAAATTGATCAGTACTGATGTCTTTGAATTTATATGCAAGATAATACTGTTCTGCATGCTGAAATATTGTTAGATTTTGCTTACAAGGAAATTGCTTCTGTGAAAAGAAATGACACCATGAAACACAGTTTCTGTATCTTTTTCAAGAATATAATATAAATGTGTCTGTCTACAGCAATACATAGACTCTAACTTTTGTTCTGCTGATTGAAAATCAGCTTTCTTAGCCCTGGGCTGTCTTAGGACATACCTGGATAGGATAGATATAAATATGTTTTATTCTTGCAAGGTCAATTATTTCCTTGTTACAACTGTTTTCAAAAGGAAAAGTATCTTTTTATAATAATAAGCAGAAGACTGGAAGGGAAGGCTACGTCTAATCTAGTCTCATGCTGTGGAAAGCTAAGTCATAAGTAAACCATAAATTGATTATGCATCATGTTGCAACCCCTTAGAGAGTTGTTTATTTGTGGAGGGTTTCTTGATTTTTTTTTTTTTTCTTCTTTTTCTTTTCGCAGTGACATATACTGTAAAACTTATCAAGAGTACCTGATGTCTGGGATACATAGTTATCTTCTAATTTCCACACAGAATTTATTGCTGTTCATTTTGTTTCTGTTCTTCTGAGACTTATGTTGACTTTCAGTGATGCTGCCTGACATTCTTCCCTGTCCTCTCTTAGCCCCCTTTTTTCCAAGCTAAACTAGCCAAACTCTTTTGGGCACTTCACTGGTGAAAGACCATCCTTCTAATCATTGTGCTTGGGATCATCAGCCCCTCTCCCAGCTCAAATCTACCTTTCTTGGGCTTGACTGAACAGAAAGGTAGGTGATGCTCCAGGGTGCAAAGAGGTCCGCAGGAGGCCTCGTCCCAGCCTCCTATGCCTACGTTAAACTGACATTAATACTTGCCTTGCTAGAAATACCTTGTCTGATGCCCTGTGTGCCCTTTTTCCAGCTGCATCAAATGGTGTTGTGGTTGCTGTTTTAAGTATCCATCTACCCTAAATATTTAAGTTGAGGTGCAAGATTACCTGTATGATCAAAGGGGATAGATGGACATTTAGGCAATTTCTATTATTTAGTTCAGTATCTCAGTTGTCTAGTAAGTGTGCTGTCCAACTTCATGTTTTCAATTCTGCTAAACCCTTCCTAATTTCTGTGGCTAGATTGTTGGTGGTGATATTAAATAAGATTAGTTATGATATTAAGTAAGATTGGTCCCATGGCTGATCACAGCTGAACTCTCTTAGTAGCCTACTTTATCCCAATGTTTTCTTTTCAGCGTTACTCCTGGTGTTCCCTTTAGGGTATCTTTTACCCATCTGGCAACTCTTGTACAAATTGCCAGCATTTGCTGCTTAACTAATAGTTTCCTGTGTTGGACTCAGTCAGATGCTTTACTGAGTCCCATGTGGATTTGGTCTGGATAGTTTGTCAAAAACTTCAGATTTATGGAAAGGAGGACTCAGATTATCTGGGCACAATCTAATTCTGGTAAATTCATATTGTATTTTCCCCCATTTTCCAAGCACATTGAAGTTTATGGTATTTTGTCTTCCATATTTGTCCTAAAACTTTGTATGTTATTGAAGTCAGACGAGAGGTCTGACTGGCTGAGCAGTTTCAGAAACTTCTCCCCTTCCTTAAATACAAACACTGTTCATTCTGTTCTCCTATAGCATATGTCCTGGGATAGGGACTGTCTGCTCCACTGTAAGATCTTTGGAGTTTCACCTCTACTTCATTTTGATAATTCTTGTTCTGTGTCCTTTTTTCCTTTAACCATCCTACCCTTGACTGTATAGTCATTGTTTCTGTTGAAAAGTTAATCAAGTATTAATTTAGTTAGTTACATTAGAGGATATTTAGTCTTAGTATCATATGCAATACACATTTATTAATACATTTGATGAGCATTTAAAGGAATTTCAAACTCTTAAACTCTCTAGTTCTCTGAATTTTTAATAATGTGATCTTTTACAATAGAGAACTTAATTCTGTGTATCATTTCATTTGATTTAAAGTGAGTCAGCCCATGGTCATTCAGATCAGATCTTACCAGATCTGGTGTGGAAAACAATGGAAAACAAACTTAAAACAAACTTAAACAGCAGTATGGGTTCATTGGCTACTTGGTGAAGATACACCCATCACTCATGTCTGGAAGTAGCCAGAACTGACAGCTATCAGTAGTATTCGTTCTCTGTGTATGGGAAGTTCAAGTCTTCTCTAATTATACACTGTCCTTACACGTCTTTCTCCCTTGTAACACTGTAGAGCTGTGCTTGTCTGTCGCCATTACCTAGTGGCCCATAGCAGACTCCATCTCTATACCATCAGAGCCCTCCTTTTCTAGACTGCTTTTGATCTCTTTTTTTTTTTTTTTCCCCTGAAGTCTATCATATCATTAATATGCCAAACTACTACACTCTCATAACCATTATTTCATTTTACCTGAATGCTTTAAGATACAGGCAAGTACCCTTTCAAAGCTGGTTTTTTTTCATGATTGCTAGTCTATCATGTCTGTGTTATTCCTTGGAGATCCATTTTATCATGATCTCTGTAGTTAGCATTGGTCATTTCAGCGTCAATACAGCATAACATCTCCTGATACAAGAAGGTAAATCTTATTTGCATATGATGAGTGCTTCCTTAGGCTTTTCAGCTGCAGCTACCTTGTCTGTTTTTTCTTAAGAGTATTGCTGTGAAGATACTGAACAGCAGCTCCAGAGATAGAGGTTCAATTAATGGCTTGGCTTTGTTGAAATTTTTTCAAATGTTCTTGTGCAGCTCAGTTTTTCTATGCCTCTTTGCCCAGTAAAATGGAGATTAAAATGTTTCCCAGTGTGAGAAGGCATTTCCAGGTGGCATACTTACTAATGATTGGAAAGTGCACAAGTAATTTAGTGGTAAATACCGTGGAAATAGAGACAGTCCCTGGCCTGCAGTACATCCTGAAGTAACTGGATGGTTGAATCTTCAGTTAATATATTGTCAATTTTTAAAAAAAAATTAGAATTTAGGAAAATTTTAAAATAAGCCAACAATTTTGTACAATACACTCTATCCATACCTTTCCTAATACTTATTAAAAGCTTTTGGGTTTTTTTCAGGGAAATTTGCTCCATTATTTGAATTTTAAATTTGTATTGATTTATGTAAAAGGGAATCACTGTCACCTAGAGTAAAGGTTTTGTTAACAGTTTCTATTATGAGATCCTGCTTTCAGACTGATGTTCTCATTATTATTTATTAATTTAACAAGGATTGCTTGCTCTTGTGCTTCTTAGCGCATGGTTGAAGAAAACGGCAATATTTTGGACATGCTGAGAATACTCAGATCTTTGCTCCTACACTTCCAATTTTAAGATGTGTGGTTTGGCATTTGAAAATTAGGTTGCCAGTGCCTTTTGAATCTATCTTTAACTGTCACATAAAACACACCCACCTTTTCCCAGGTGATAGTATTAAAATAATGAGACTCTGGTTTGTATAGCTGTGATTTTGCTACATTTGGAATGGTGAATGCAATCGAGTCCCCATCATGTAAAAATTATTTTAAATGTAGAGAAGATAAAAAGCCAGTAATGGATGATGATGGAAAAGTAAGACATACTGCAGAAAAAGACACTGAAAGGACTGTATTAGATGGAGGACTCAGGAGATTTACAGTTACAGACTATAAATAATTGCAGAGGTAATAGTATAAATGAAAGAAGGGAATTATCTACATTCTCAGAAGGAGGAAAGACAAGGTGCAATGGCCTGAAGCTGAAACAGGATAATCTCAAATCATTAAGAAAGTGTTTCTTACAATGAGAGTAATTGGGCGGTGAACGAGAGGGCAGTGCAGCGTCACTGCAGATGGGCTACCCAGGCCATGGGCATTCCTGTGAAGTGGAGCTGGACAGATTAGGTGACGTAGATGAGCTTCTCCAGCTGCTAGTCATTTCAAGAGCTTACAAAAGTCAGTCTGTTTCTCTACATCATCTTCATAAAATCCCACATCTTTCTACAGCTGCCAGTCACATTTTTCCAGTGGGATATCATAATGAAATTCGTCTTTGCATCCAGGATCATGAATCCCAGTGGTTTCAGTGAGATGAGGGTCAATCTCATTGCATTTTCCATTGAAATTAAGTGTGTTTTCTGCTCTGGTTTTCCTAGCATGTCCTGTCTCTCTCTGACTGCTGTTTACTCAGCCCTTTGCTAGTAGGTTCTCATTAGCATCTTTATTGTCGTGTTCAAGTGCACTGCTTATATTATGTGTAAGCATCACGTGCTGGTGGCAAGTTGCCAAAGGACCCCCTTCAGCTAAGAAAGAGATGAAGTAAAATGTATATTTTGTTCTGATATTTCAGCTAAAGGCAGTGGTTGAAGCCTGCATGCAAAAAAAGGCCCATTATGACCCTATCCTGTTTCCTGTTCCTACGTGTGTCACTCCGTTTGTTGCTATGTTAGTGACACCATCTTTTTCTACTTCCATGTAGTCTGAGGTTTATCTAGGCTACTTGGGTTATTAAAAAATGAGGGTCATGGCCTACTTGCGTTTGGCTTGGATATAGCAGAGGCCCTTGTGGTGTACTAACATTCCATGGAAAAACACACAAAAAAACCCCATAGGAAAATTCCTGTATCCTTTGTCCTCTCAAGTTAGGAATTAGAAAAGTATAACATATTTTCTAGGTCCTCATTAGTGCATATAACCAAGAACAACCACCTCTATTTTATCTTTGGTGTTTTTGCTGGGTAGTCATTCCTGTGATGGGAAAAAAGCCAGGAAATTAATGTTTCAGCATGACTTCCCAGGGTCTCATATGTCATGCACTGGTCTCCGTGCTGTCCATGGGTGACTCCAAGAGACTGGTACTTGATAGTTTGCCCTCGTTCTTCGTGGTTGTTGCACTGCTCTGAATGAGTAACAGGCAGTGATACTTCTTGCTTTTAACCTGAAAGTTAGCTCAGAGATGGTGTAAGGCTCCAAATAAGCAGCCCCAGTGAAAAACTGCAACCTGGGAATGTGACTGTTTAGCGACAAAATGGGAATGTGACCAGCTTTGGTGCTGCATGCTGCTCTACAGCTCGAGCTGGAAGGCCCATCTACAGGGTTAAGGTCAGAGCAAGATTCAGCCCTCTGTTAGCAGGCTGTTAGTGGCTGTGGGATCTGCTCTATTTCTTAATTTTATTTTGCAAGGAGAGAGTTCTTTGGTGCCTACTGACATGCTGTGTGCTCCACAGATACCAAGAATTCAAGCTTTGCGACAGTTCTATGAAATAATTTGTGCAGATAAGCCTGAGGGACAGCCACAGGACTGGTTCAGCAGGAAGGCAGTTGCCAGGTTAAGCTGTCCTGGTTGGTTACCCACTTCTTGCTGCCTCACTGCTCCCTGGAGTCCCTAGTGCTGTTTTATTTGTTTCCACTAGTGAATAGTTATTGTCTTAGAAGGTGGTTCTGGACAAGTAATTCCCAGGAGCTGGGCATCTAAGGGAGAAAGCCTTAGGGCTAAAAAAGAAATGGGCTTTGGTGTAAGCACCCAAATCTCCCCAGGCACCCTGAGTTTGTCAAACTGGAACATCTCTGTTTCGGGGACCAACCCCCTGCCCTGGGCAGTGAAGGGAAGAGTGGTGAATTTCTCCTGTGCCATCTGGAGTGACACTTTCTAACTGAGCTCCTATCTAAGCTTTGCCAGGATCTGAGTTTCAACCTTTTTCAGGAAATGTCGATATGAGTACTTTCTGTGCGGTTTCTGGTGTGCTTTTTCGCATTAGTTCAATTTGAATCCAAATTCTTAAATAAACCCAGTATTTTTATACATCTGTGCTTAATGTAGGGGTGCAGATTCTATATTTAGACCTTAAGTAGAAGCATCTTACTGCTTGCTTTTAAAGTTACAGAGTTTTATGTGTCTAACTGCAGGCCTCTGGTTCAGTAAATGTGTCTGTTTTTTGCTTTCCACCCCTGTGTAACTGTGAGCAGTAACAATTCTCAGAGCAGCATCTTGCCAAAGGCATGCCTGGCAGCTGCCTGGTGTTTCAGTGCTGCTTTTAGTATGGATATAAATGAACAAACAGACTTTTCTTCCCAGGCCTCAATTTTGGCTATTATTTAGCTTTGCATTAGCAGCTGGGCAAGTATTTATATGGTCACTTTGCTAATTAGTTTCACTCTTATTTTTGAAGAGTTTACTAATATTTCACTCCATTACTTTAACAAAAAGCATTTATAATAACCATGAATTGAAACATTCTGTTGGTGTTGCGAACATATGTTGGTAAGTAACTATATAGCTGCGTGTGTAGGGGAAGTATATAACACTCTCTGTGTGTTGTATAATCTGGAGATGGGTTGTCCCAAGTGAAAAGAAAGCTTCAAAAAAAGAAATATTTGTAAAGGTACAGTGTAGCTCTCCTTAGAAACCTGAAGTATAATGATATAAATGGGCAGAGAATTGTCCTACTACTATGACAGTTAACTCTTATTGTTAGTGTTTTATAGCTGTTTTCATCATTATTAATTATTATTAATCATTAATACTGATAATAGTAGTAAATAAAATCATAAAGTCTTCACCTCTTTTTTTATGGGTTCCAGTGAGACTCTTATCAGATGTGGGGGTGAGCAAAGACTGATGTTAGCATTTGCCTTTGTAAATTGGCATCTGGCTAATGCAGCTGGAGCTAAGTAGTTTAAGGCAGACCTACAGAAAAACTGAGCTAGAAGAGCCCCTCCAGAATCACCTGATCCAGCTCCTTCATCTAGGGAAGGCTCACATGTTCCTATGTTGCTCTTGACAGATGGGTCTTGACACATGTTTGTCTAACGTGTTTTTAAAGGCCTCCAACAATGGAGACTCCAGGCCTTTTTCTCCAACAGTAAGACATTGTTGACTCTTCAGTTTGTTACCTACAGTTTTCCTCCTCATATTTAAGATGCAGTAACCTTTATTGAGAGGAAGTTAGCAGTATGCTAAGGATGCTACATTTGTCTTATGATTTGGACAAAAATGAGAGGCTGTGGGTGTATCTTTGCAAATTTAAATTACATAGTTTTATTCTTGGTTAAACAAGCCCGATGCTTAGAGCATTCTTATCTAATGCATGAAGAAATTTTCAAGGACACTTAGCAGAAGTGAAAACTTCAGTTACAGCTGTTCTGTGAGGCAGAAGCAGCCCTAGGATTATGCACAAATTCACCTTAGGAATTGATCCGACTGTGACTAGGCAAAAATGTCACACCAGAAGTCAAAGGATCTGAGTCCTGTGCGTAAAATGCTCAGTGTACACACTTCTGACTGGGCTCCTTGCGCATAAAAGTCACGGCACAGGCAGGTGCTGAAATCTACCCTCTACTAGCCACAGGGCAGAAGGCAGAGCAGGATGGCAGCCAGCAGCTTGCTCCCTTTCTTGTGTGCATGGGCAGTGAGGCCTATCTCCACGCTTGCCCCGCTGTAGCCCCTGACCCTGCTGCAGGGGAAGGAGCTGGACCCCTCCTAGGCTCCTGTCTGTGCCCTGTGTCCATTTCCAAGGCAGAGTTTTCCATGAAATGATACTTTTGCACTTGCCTATTACAGAACAGTAACAAAGTGAGCTGCCTCTGTACTAGGGACCTCTGCGAGCTCTACACGATTATTTTCAAGTATAGAAGTATACTTGGCATGAACATCTCTCTTCCTTCTCAGTCCCACCTTTTCCAGGTAGTAGCTCCATCAAGTTCATGTGGGAAGGCAAGATTTCTGTCATTAAAATGTGAGCATCCCAAACTGTGTGTGCAGGGACAAAGTGGTAATACTGCATTGACGGCTGAATTCACTGCTGCATAAAAGTTTTCCCTGTTCTGTTTTCCAGTGGTGAGCCTCACACATCTAATTTGAAAGGCCAGACTGGGTAGGTTTTCATAGTTTGCCTCACCAGAAAGATGCCTGAGATTGTTGTCTTCATTGTTGATGTAAGAAAGAAAAATAATTACCTGAGTGCTTGATGGTTTAAAGTGTATCGTTTCTTTACTCTTACATTCATTAGATGGCTTGACATAAAGGTATAGCATTCTCCTTCCACCTAAATTCCCTGATTTCAATTGTTATCAGCAGCTGAATTGCACAGGAATGTACCTGGTAGGAGAACAATAGCTCCATTATGACCTACTAACATTGTAATCTAATTTGAGTTTAAAAGAAGACCTACATATTAACATTCAGCACAGTAGGATAGCTGAATACATTTTTATAGTACAGAAACAGTGATCTGTGACAGTTTTTAAAGGAATTTGTGTTTCAGTATTATTATTCAGTATTGCCATTTGTAACTGGTACAGCATTTCAGTTGAGTTAATGTTTCTCACCTGTACTGCTTAGCCAAGCTTTGTTTTATTTTGATTTTTTTTGTTGTTATTTAACTGTTAAAAGCTTGAAAAGCATATGATGTTGAAACCAGCTTGTTAATTAAGGAATAGTTCCCTGCTCTTGTTTCTTGAAACGTTGAAGACACAGAAGAGCCTTAATTTACTCATAATGGCCTAGATTAAGGATAATGGTGTAACTGCGGTCATCAGTCATGGCCTACATCACAAACTGAGCAGCTCACAGTCTCTAATGTATTTCCCATCAGGGCAGCAATGGGAGGTGGGATGTTCTGTTACCTCAGCTTAACAGGCTGAGGGATCTCAAGGCACAAGAGATTAAACAACCTTCCCAATGTCACGGCAGGACCTCTGCAACAGAGCAAAGAGTTTGGGTAGCAGCAGTTAAGATCCTTTCTCTCCGAGTGATACAGCTAGAACACTATAAAGAGCTGGTGCACATTCCCATATGGACCAAATTAGCTGTACTGCTTAAAAAAACATGGCCACAAGATATTTTTTGCTAATGCAGTATGCTGCACTGGTATAACCAAAGTTACCTTAGCATGAATTTCTTACCATCAAATGCAGCAAAACTGTGCAAATCTTGCAAGAACAATAAAGATGGCTTATGTGTACGTTTAGGCCCACCCTCTTGCCCTCCTTGGAGGTAGTGAGAATCCCTCCGTTTATATAGTTGGCTCTTCACTGTTCTCAGATTCACTCTGTTCCCATTTAAGACATCTCCTATAGGCATATTTAAATGAGTGAGGGTAAAAGTACCCAGGGGGAGTTTAAAGGAACAAGTTTAGGTTGCTTGTTTAACTGTCACTACAAGCACTTACTTTGCTGAGTCACGTAGGCAGTTTAAAAACACTCCTTGCTCATTCTAATGAAAATCTGAATACTGGTCCTTGAGATAGATCTCAGTTACATATACAGTGTGGCAGCTGGTACTTGCTTCCATTCCCGGAGGGAGAAAATATGGATTGTTTCTTTTTTGCTATTGGATTTTGGGTAACTGAGCTGTTTCCTTTACTGCAGGCAAACTGTATTCAGCCATTAACCTCAGTTTCTTAATTAAGTAATTTGAAAGTTTCTAATTTCATTTTGCCAGTTGATATGCTTAAATACATTTTTTTGTGCCAGTAGAGTTTTTCCAGCTGTTTAAAGACACATAATACTGATACCTTTTAATAGAGTTTTGCTTTCACAGTGTTCAGCTTATGAATCACACTTCCTAATTAAATTTTAAATAAGCTATTATGAATACTGAGAAGGCTGCACCATATGTAATGACAAATAATATAGCAATTTCAAAAAGAAAGAAGCAACTGCTTGTGACCAAGTATGTATGAAATTAAATAGGTCCTAGCATCATATATTAAAGCTGGCTTCTCTTAACTTTAGGTAGTAAAGGCACAGAATTGTATCATAACTTAGAAAAGTCTTTGAATTTCTTTTTGAGATACTACATGTGTTACTTGTACATGCTCACTTCTCAAAGGAAAATTCAATGTTCATTTAACATGCAGATATTTGTGAGACACACCTAAGTTGTCAGAATACCTGCCTAATGTACATGGTGTGCCTATACCCCACTTGAAATGCCACATTTCAATTTCTACCTGACTTACACAATAGTGGGCCTAATTCTCCCTCCTCCCCCGTGCTGATTTTTAGATTTCTCTTTCCTGCTGTAAGTACTCTCTAACATCTAATAACAGCTGTCATTTTCTGCTCTGCACTTTGTATAGTCTATTATCCTTATGTATAGAGAGAGCATGGTCTCATTTTTCAATTTGTTTTTCTACACTTATTTTGCTTTCTGTTTGCATAACCTTACATATTTTCAAAGATACAGAACATTACAGCATCAAGCGGCATCAAGGTTTGTCAATAGTCTTAGAGGGGAGGGAAAAAGAGGGGGGGAGAGAGTGAAAGAGTGGAGTTAAGTTCCAATTGTATACCTAAACAATGCAAGTAATAAAAATACTTTTGTGCCGGTGGTGATGTGGTAAATAATTGCAACAGCCCAGCTGAAGTACCCAGTAAGAACTGGGTAAAACCAATAATGGCCAAGTTAGCAAATATATTAGCCTTTATTTCTGCTGAACTGTGATTGAAGTAATGTGAACTAAACCACTTGTTAACTATGTTATGTGGTCAAAATGTTCATAGGTTTATTGATGTCTTAAAAAGACAAGCTTAACTGAACAGGACTTCCATAGTGCATAGGTTTCTTGAGCAAGAAACTTGGCCGAACTTTAGCTTTGTGAGATATGGCCGTTACAAAACTGGAAGATGCTTAATGGTTTCCCATATGTCTTGCAAAACCAAGGTAATTACAGGAATATTCCTCAAACCAGATGGAAATGGGTTGTTCCTGGAACAAGGGACAGCCAAATCGATCCTAGGATTTATTAGGAATAAACCATACCAGAAGATGACTGGATAGGTTGTATAATGCAAAAGGTTTCCATTGGCTTAGAAGGGAAGGTTCAATGAAATGCAGTGGATATACATTGAAATCTAGAATAGAGGCTTTGCAGATACTCAGATTTCTGGAGAGAAGCTGTAGCCTTCAGTCTGATGATACTGTGACTATGTCTACATGGTTGCTTGCACTCATGCACGAATTCCCTCTGCATGTGTGTTCAGCTGCCTGGACACAAGCCAGCTCCAGTTCAAAAGCATGTTTGTGAAGCCCAGCCCAGGTCGCTCTGCCTCTGAGCACGGCTTATTAGCTTGAGCACAGTGTCACCATAACAAGGTCACAAGGTTTTTCAATCTGGAGCTGGCTGGAGGCCCATTAGATTGGTGTGCAAGCAAAAGGAGCTCATACCTGCTTGTCATATCTTGTTTATGTGCATTCTGTGAGAGCTTACCAGGGTCCCAGGACTGCATCACACTGGATCCAGGCATTGATTTGCAACAAATGAGTAACTGAAATCTAAGCATAGGTACCACCACAATTTATCTTGACAATATCTGTGTTACTTTAAGTGTGTATGTGTGTATATATTTATATATATTTATTTATACTTTCTTTTATGAAACAAGCATGGGGTTTTTTTGCCTCGTTACTTTTACTGTGCTGAAGTCCTGAAAGCTGTATTAGGCCCACCCTAGAAACTTAACCTTGAGTAACATGGTAGCAGAGAGTGAAATCTTTTGAATGGAAATGACCTTGATGTTTCCCAGATGTGCTAGCAGCAAAGGTCTTTTCTTAGATCACCTTAAAAAAATAAAAAAGTGGAGTATATCAAAGAATCAGCTTTTAACATATGACATTGCAGAAAAGGATGGAAGACTGACTAATGGGAAGCAGCTCCACATTTTCCAGCTTTCATGCCTCATCAGTGCCTTTTCTGATAGCCTTAAACTTTGACAAATACTGATTGGTAGAAGTCAGAGATGAGGAAGTATAAAATAATTTGATTTTGTTTTGAGGGATGGTCTGTCAAAACCAGGCACAGCCTTAATGACGCACTGTGATTATGGTATTTTAGTAGCTAGGAAAAAAGGTCTGTTCTCCAATGTAGGATAATCTGCTAAACATGTTACGACAGGCGTTTTAGGCACAATCTATGGTTACTTTCACAGTTACTACTGTGGAGTAACATTTAGTTCTTCAGTAAAAAGTATCCCTTGAAGAGTAGAAGGTGAAGCAAGGCTAGAATTCACATAGTTTTAAGTTACACATTTTTCTATAAATAGAGTGCCTATTAAAATGAAAAAATAGAGCACCTATTAAATCTGCCATGGATTTCAGTGGGAACAGAAGTGGGTCATAGGTCTGCATAGAAACTCAAAAAAATAATGAAATTTTATGCATGGCAGTGCCAGCACAATGCCCTAGATTCTTCATCAGGTTTTGTACTGTTTTTTTTCCTCATAGATTTGAGTTCCTGCAGTAACTCTTGATCTAATAGCATTCTTATTTATAATATGTTTCAACGAAAAGGAATGATTAGTCTTGTGTTCTGGATATTGGCTTGTCTCTGTGGGCAACTTTTTTCAGCTCTTATTATTTATGTCTTACCCACAAGCATAGAAGTTGCATAGTAACCAACCCTCACTGACAAGAAGGTTACCTTACATCACTGCAGCGTAGTAAACGTGGCAAAAGATGCGTTTAAGTCCTGTCGAATTACTTTTACAGGTTTTACATTATCAAGGTCCTTTATGTTGCCAGTGCAGTGTAGAAGGGCCATGGAGAGATTGAGGACTCATGCCTACTCCTGCATCAGTGGAGGAGGAACAGGATTAGCAGCTGACCATGGTAACTAAGATACTGAATAAACGAAGAGCGAGATGTTAGGCTGACACACATCAAATCCAGGCAACGTCTATCTGACAGTGAGCCAGGCTTCCAGTATTTTCCATGTGCTATACTCTGCAAGAGGCATCTTTTATAAAGCAAAACTCAATGCCCAGTTCTGCACAGAGTCCAGTTTTGCTGTTCACTTAGGTGACTTTTTATCATTACGTCTGGATCAATAAATCATCAATAAATATGTTGTGTTGCAACTAGAAGCACAAGTTCTGTTTCTTGTACATACAGTTTACAAACAAAATAAAATGGATTAAGGGCTGAAACAATGACGTATTCTCCACTAACTAAGAATGTTCAGTTTTGGTTAAGACTATTGGAAGTCATGAAAGCCTATTATGAAATCTGAAAATATTCTAGTTTCTATAGACTTTTTTAAATTTACACAGTTCTGGTGATCACATACAGGTGTGACTGCTGTGGTAGCTTGGTAGAAAAGGGCTATTTATAATTAATATAAGCATAAAATTTTAGATTACCGAAAGGCCTCACAGAAAATCATTATTTCTGAATTAGTACCTAGGATATAATATTGTAAACATAAAGATGTGAGCAACGTTAAAAGGTAGCGTAGCCTTAGAAATAGAACGCCATATGGCTTGGCATTCCACATCAGGTTATTGATTCCACTCATCATTAGCAGATACAATAAATATATCAGTTTTAAAAGACAGCTGCTGTTGTCTGCATCTAACCAGTTGTGCAACAGGAGTACATCACAGAACAAATTTCTTCCATGAGTGATTGATCCATTTATGCCAGCAAGTGAGATTTTATTATCCTTATCTTGCTGCTTGCATGAGCAATTTAAGTTTTCAATTTTCTTTTATCTCTTCTGAATAGGAGAGACAGGCTGACTGAAACACATTAGTAGGAGGAAAATAAGTTAAATGTAGACTAACCTATCTGGAGTGCTGTTGTTTAATATCTAGATATGAACAGAAACACCTCCTGACAAGTGTGTGGGGCCTATTTTGGTTGTATCTAATGCCGCTGGAATACTCTTAGTCAACCTGTGAAATCTCCCCCCTAGCTCCTGAGCATTAGGCTATATTGAACTGAGGAGCCAAGAGGTTAACAGAACACTTACTCTCTCCCCAACCCTTGTAAGCACTCATGAACATGAGAATATAAAATATTTTCTCATTTAGATTTTTAAGTTTAAAATTCTCTTGTGTTTCCTTTGCTGCAATCAGTTTCCTAGTGATTTTTAATGGCTCAGAAGCTGTATGTATTTTAGCAAAGTTCGCCTATAGGCCAGTTGTACTGGACATTCCATTTGGTTTCTCTAACCACAGAAATGTAGTAGACTAGGAAAAAATGTGGAAAATTAATGATGGAAACAAGGGAATGGAAACTCTCTTTTGTGTTTGAAGAAGCAATGTGCTACCTGCTTGGTAGCATGTGGCCTGTTATTTGATGGCTTAGCTTAATTAAACTCTGAAATGCTCCCATCTCCTGTATCCCATATTTCAATTCTCTGTGATTTTTAATTCTTCTGACAGGCAGAATTTTGCAGATTTCACTGCAATGTATATTGTCCCTTTGCCCATGGATTTTGTTGTCTTGCTGTGCACTGTGTCAGTGAAGAACCTTCTGCCTGCTCTTGCAGAGTCCAGGGCTGGCATGACTCCTCTGCTAGATACAAAGTGATGACAATCTCCAAGAAAACCCATGTGTTTCAGAGGAGGGAAAAATGTTTACCCTTCTGGTTCAGGTTCCCATCAAAAGCCACAAAGAAGCTTCCCAGGATCCCATTTGTCATCAAGTGAGGGACTTCTCCATTGTACTGTAGGATCTAGGATATGTTCTCATGGCGGTCATACGATTTCTATTGATCTAGCAGCATTATCCATGTGTATTGTCACTTCAGTAGTGGATAACTTAGTGTACTGTTGTACTGGGTTTGGCTGGGATGGAGCTCCTGGCAGCCCATATAGTGTTATGCTTTGTGTTTGGGGCTAGGCAGGGTTGGTAACATACTAGTGATGACACTCCAGTGTTTTGGCTGTTGCTGAGCAGTGCTTGCACAGTGTCAGGGCTTGCTCTCCAAATCACTCTTCCACCCTCAAGGCCAGTAGGCTCAGGGTGTGCAAGAGGTTGGGAGGGGACCCAGCCAGGACAGCTGACCCAGACTGACACTCCATACCATATGATGTCATGCTTAGCAATAAAAGCTGAGGGAAAAAAGAAGGATGCAGGGACATTCCTCATTAAGGCATTTGTCTTCCAAAGCAATCACTACAGGTGCTGAGGCCCTGCTTTCCAGGAAGTGGCTGGATATCTACCTGCTGATGGGAAGTAGTGAATAAATTCCTCTTCTTGCTTTGCTTGCATGCACAGCTTTTGTTTTTCTTATTAAACTGCCTTTATCTCAGCCCAGGAGCTTTCCATCTTACTTTTGCCCTCTCTCATGCCGAGGAAGGGGAGTGAGAGAGCAACTGGGTGGGTGTCTGGCAGCCAGCTAAAGTCAACCCACCACAGTTGTCTTACATAAGACTGTATTTTAAGACAGGACCAACCTGACCGATCTCAATGAGTGTATTTGGCACACTTAGTTGGGAAAAGTTCAGGTCATCCTCCTGATATAGGTACTTGGGCATTAGGGTTGCTTTTGTTCACTGAGATAATCAGTACAGGACTAGGGTTATCTCAATGTGAAGCCCATCTGCAAAGAATGCATTTACAAAGAAATGCTACTTTTTCAATAGATGGTGACCTACAGTTTGCAAAATCAAAGATTAAGGATTTGATGTATGTTTAAGACAGTATCATTATTCAGGCTTTCCATTTTTCTCTTCCACAGATCATGTCTTCACAGTGACTCAAAGGCCCAGGAGCTGTTAACACAGTTGATAATCAGGAGGGTTGCTCACTCTGCTACTAGCCGATGAGATTATGTCAATATGAAACTCAGCTTCGGATTGTATTTTCTGCAGAGGATAAGAAGTAGGGAACTGTGAAAGTCCACATGAGAAAGGCATGGAGAACCATAACCTTGGAAAAATTAATCTGAGGTAAGAACAGCTTCTCTCATTTGTTGCAGGGAAGACAATGCGTGAGAAAGCAAGGTAAAATGTTAGTGAATGTTATGAATAAATGCAACCCTCCAGACAGCCCTTTCTTGAACAGTACAGTCCTGATTCACTCAAGCATATAAAATCATAATTAGTCATGTCCCAAACTCAGCACAAACTTGCTGAATAGGCTGCTTATATAAGATCACTGTAGCAAACTTAGGAGTCATGGCATAGGAAATGAATGCTAATATAAAAAATCAGTTTCCCCCATAAGAAGCTGTAGCATGGCTGAAGTCTTGAGGCCAAAACCAGCTGTATGTAGGTGCAAGAGTCATACACCATTTCAAGCTAAAACTCAGATAATTTCTGTAGGTGAATATGGTATCAGTGCAGCCTGTACAAAAGATACTGCACTGACCAAAAGATGCAGCATGAAATACTAGCCTCACAGAAATGAGTGGAAACTTTGCCATGTGTTTGACAGGATCATAACTTTATTAATCACTGTGGCTAGCAGAAGCTGGCAGAGCAAGGGAGTGTGATCACTTTGAGATCAGCCTACAGGGTGTGAGTAAACACCCAACCAACTTTTGCAAGGTGCCACAAACAGTGATGTGCTGTTGCTTCTTGTAAAAATGACAGCAAGCAACCTCCTGCTTTACGATGAAGAGGTGGTAAGATTTTGTAGCTCAACGTTTGTGAGTCTCCAAATTGGAGCATGAAAACTTTGCCTGTAAAAAGCACATTTTGGAGCTTTTTCGCAGAGTCTGGTAAGTATCAGAGCTGGATACTTAGCTGGAAACAGACTTCTTGCTTAGAAGCATCTTTGACATTTCTTGAGGAAATTTGCATTAGTGGCATTTAAAAACCAAAGCATTCAAGCGAGCAGCATAGCTTTTTTACTGACTGCATGAGTAATTCAAGCACGCAAAGCCATGCTTGTGTCTACAGTCATGAATCCTCCTATTCTGCTTTTATAGAGCACCTTACACTGGGAATCACGTGCAGGAGTAGAGCTGATGTGTGTTATGATAATACAAATAGTAAATACAGGAATAATTGGCAGCTGATGGGATCCTCATGCAACTTTTGCTGAGGAGTCTGTAGGAACATTACCCCAGTGCAGCAGGCCACTCAACAAGGGACGAGGGAGCAGTCAGGATTCTTATAATTGAAATTAACTGTATGTTGTTTCAGTTAATTGTTCCAATTAGTATCTCTTTCTTTTCAGTTATGCCTTTCTGTAACAGTGTCATCTGGGATGCTGTGAGAAATTGAAAAAGCCCTAATGGTCAGTTGCTCAGCAATTAAAGAACTTTCTGTTTCTAATTAGCTCCCTGAGAAGAATTCATTGTAAGAATGAAAAATTTTACAGGTGAGTAATGAGTGAGGAGTTGTTTTTGTTACAAGACTAATTTTCCTTTCAGCAATAATGTTATTTCTGTTGCCAAAAATAATTTTAAAAAAGCCTTAATAGGGAAGAGGAGAAAGAAACAGCTGGTTTGTTTCTATCTAGCAAGACTTTCATGTTCTTGTAAGCTATCTTTCACGATGATTTAGCAGCTAGGGTGCAAGCAACACAACAGCTTTAAATCACTTTTTATCCAAAAAAAAAAAAAACCCAACCCCAAAATAATCATCCAAATTAAAACTACCAAAGCTACTTTTTATGAAGTCGGACCAAGAGGCACTGTTTCAGTTTTTTAATCAGTGAGACATTTCCTGACAATGACTGAGAAAAAATGGTCAGGCTCTAGATCTGGTTAAAATATTTCTGAGTTTACATTGTTTTTTTGGTATTTTTTTTTTTTTTAATGGAAAACTGAAGTTAAAGATGCAGTTTCAAAAGTTTTCTTGTCTTTTTCCCCAATTTTTATTTGCACTGGAAGTTCACACGGTACTGAGAACAGTTGCTAGCTGTTGTTTCCCCTGAGGCTGTAAATACAAAAGGACAGAAAGCTCTGCCTAAAAGCATGGCCTAACAGATGCTTTCTGCCACAGCCTGTAACCATCTCCAAATCCAGGTGTATCACACTGCCTTGATACGCTAGGAATCAAGGAGACTGTTTTTTCAGATTTTTAAGTATGGCACACAGGCTGCACCTTCAGCCAGACCTCCACAGCGTACACACTAAGCAAGGGCCTCCAATTTAAGAGCTAATCCACAAATGGAGCTATTTGTGACTATGTCTAGGGTTAGGCAGTGTGTAAATATAGCTCATGAATGGATGCACCTCCCTACATGACTTTCAGACAGCAGAGCTGCCCAAGAATCTGTGCTTTTTTCTGCTTACCTTCTATTAGGAATGCTAAGACAGATCTCCAAAGTTATTTAGTTGTGGTGTTGCTTCAGCTATCGTGATCCAAGGCCATTCTGTCACATAGAGGTGACAAAACTTAGGGAAATGCACCATCTTATATATCAGCTATATTATATGGTACAAACAGCACATGATGCCTTCAGCAGCCGCTTTCATCTTCATCAAAGATATTTTACCAACGTAACCTAACTTAAATACTTAGTCTTCCTGTCTCATTTCTGATCTTTGCCTAAGAGAGTAACTTTACAGTAGTCACCACAGATTTGAGCCCTGGATGAATTTCTCTCTCTCTCTCTCTCTGCATATATGTGTGTGTATATGTGTATATGCACCTATAGACATATATAAAAATATATATACACACACATCTATGTTTTTTAACTAAGTTACAAGACAACTTCCATTTTGGCCTTTGCTTATGATTTCCACAGAAAAAATATGTAGTTAACCGAAATGCTGAATGAAGTGAGGCTCATGACTTCTCCATCCTAAACCTTGTTTGTCAGAGGTTTCTGATACTTTTGGAACCTCTTAGTAAAAATAGGTTAAACAGCACCTGAAATAGTCCATTTTTGCATCTAACCAAATTCATCATCTTTGCCACAGCATTTAAACAGTCATAACATTGACACAGCGGGAACATCAAAATCAGCTTTTTGGTAGATTATCCACTAAATAAAATATTTCTATAGGTAGCTCTTGTACTTCTGACATAAGTATTGTTCAAATGCTTGTACCTTCTTACTCATTCAGGTCAAAAGAACAGAGCAGAGCACCTGACTCACAAAATACTGAAAAGCTGTAATACGAATTTCCTCCAAGTCCTGTCCTACTGGTGAAGACATTTATGTAACAAATAATGATTTATATAGAAATGAACCCCATCCCATCTCCTTTTCTTACGATTTATGCCACTTTCATGTGTTCTTGGGGGAGCAAGGAGGAAGATTATATTAGAACAAAGCAGCATTTGGCAAACGATAAATCATGGTTTCTCAAGCACCAGTCATTCATTTCTCTGTTTACACAGTATTCCTGGAGTGACAGTACAATGGCCCTGTACATAAGCAGTGTGCAAGTTCACAATAGTCTTAACTCCCAGACCATACATTCCTGCCGTCTCTTTTGTGCTGGCATTAGCAGCTACGTGGCTCTGTGGTGCAAATGAAGATTTTCTTTTTTTGTGGGATAAATGTTCTGCAACATTAGTGAGCAGTCCACATTGCTTTGGCTTATACTGATTATGAAACCCACCATTAGCTGGGAGGGTAAGAAAAAGAAGTGTTTATCAGTACAGTAAGCTCATATTTACAATGTCCTTCATCCTCTATTCTGCATGGGAAAAGAGGACCAGCCAAAAGTAAATCAGTCAGAAGGGTACATGATTTGCCTGGGTTATCAGGGCATGTTACTGCTCTCTCCATTTCCAACACCTTCTCATTTGATTGAATTGCCAGCGATAAGTGTGTTTCCTGTTAGCACTTCTCAAGTGTCCCTGCTTCTCCATGTTAATTCTCTGTTTAATGGCTATTTCTTCCTTCTTTTTCTTAATATTGAGCTCCTTAAATTCCTACTGTCTGTATCTTCCATTTCTAGCTGATTCTACTGCATAAAATAGGAGTGCACAGCAGCCCTTTCAGGGATGAAGGAACTCCACCATTTGCTTCTATCCATCAGCATGCCCGGGTAAAGAGTTTCTGGTAACATGTGATATTGAACTTCAAAATCTGTTTACAGATGGATGACTAGCAGGGTAGTGTCGTCCCAAAATGGGGTTCTTTACCCGGTGTGGGAAGAGCTGATAACACAGAGTCAAGATACTTGTTTATTTCATGTCTGCACACAGATGGGTACTAGTTGGTAACTCCACAAAGCTGGCACACACTTGAAACGCAAACAGGGTCTTATATACACATCAGGATCAAAGAAAAAGTGGTAAAGAAATACATGATTGGTTTCAAACAATTTATATAACAGAAGCACTTCTATGCATGTCTAAATAATTACCCAACCCATTATATTAAGGTGGTCTTACATTTACATACTCATTATGCACAAGTGGGCATAATTTTTAATATTAAAATCAAGCTAAGTTAGCTAAGGACACACATTTTCCTTGACACTATTCCGGAACTGGGCACATATGATATAAATCAGAAGTAAGGCAATAGCATTGACAGAACCTCATTGTTTCACCTCCTTGCTTCAATGGATTCAATGCAGGGACCTTACATTCTTCTTCNGAATAAGAGGTGGAAAACATGTCTCTGCCTGTTTGTTCTGTTTTGTTGTCCTTAGGCACAAGGACTGAATTGAGCGATGTCACAAGGATCTTCCTTTTGGGGGAGAGTGAACTGGAGATCCTGGAAGCAGGGATGAGGGGATGGACTTCTAACTGCTCTGCTGAGGAAAAGGCTGTGCTCCTTACCTGGAGAAGTCTTTTGTCGGCTGGGAACACACCTGGGTGAGGTGACCTTTCATGTGGATTCCTATGCTAACGGAATACATCACTTTTAAGACTTTAGGAAAATGTGACTTACGCATTAGGTGNNCTTACGCATTAGGTGATATAAGATACAGCCTTGTGTTTCTGAGTGTGGTAAGCTGTAAAATATGTGTCATCATGCAACTCCAGACTGTTCAATCCTAGTTTCTCAGACCAGATCCTGGACTTCATGACCTAAGGCAAGAGGAGACTCCAAAACCAGAAGAGCAATTATTGCTTTTGTACTTAACAGCTACTGATGATCTGTGAGGCCCCTCTATCCAAATAGCCCTCAAAGAACAGCAGAGGGCTAACAACAGTGTAAAACAAACACCTTAGGCTTTATTACAACCTTCACCAAATTTCTGAAGTACAGATTACAGAATCCCTCTATTGCACTATACTAAATTAATTAAACCCACCACAGGTTCCTCAGTTCTAATATTAACCATGGTTGTAGGGAATTGACCAGGAACTGATTATAAAAATACCTTTAACCTCCGCATTTGGCTATAAAATTTTCATTCTCTCAGATGATGCACTGCAAGCCTTCAGTGTTAAGAGCTATAAATTAATAACTTCTGAAAAAATGATGTAAAATGTGTGGTGGAAAAGGACAATGCCGAGATAGAGCTTAAAGAGGCCACTAGGCAGAGGCCATGAGACCTGTTTCTTAGGTGTCTTTAGCTTTGTTTCTTAGGTGTCTTTTATCCCACTGTTTATCAAATAGACCCTTTTGGGTCAATTTCTCAGACCTGGCTTTCTTTTATGATACAGCTATTTAGAAAAAAATAGCATTATTAGGACAGGAGACCCTTGAACAAGAGTCTGCCTGGCTGGTACAGAGCTGGCAGGTGATGGTACTGAAACTGAAGAAGCATTAGGGCTTCTCTTACCTTGTCAAGAGCTAAGGACAACTCCACCAGCAGTGTGGATGAGGAAGGAGTAAAACGGAGGAGGGAATTTATCCTGCTTTTCCTCTGTCCTTGTGGGTACGCCAGGGAAACCACAGCTGCATCTGGGTCTTTTCTGCTTAAGAGTACCAACAGCTGAGCTACAGAGCAACAGATTAGTGTACTTGAGAGGAGAATCAGGCAGCAAATAAGTTTATTCAGATACTTTGAAAAGATACCCTCTATCTTCAAATATTTATCTGGGGCTTTTTTTACTGTGATATTCAATCTTTTTTGTGATGGCCAGCCTGTTAAAGCTGTCACAAACAATGGTTAGTGCTAGTTTGAGCCAAAAAGTAGTTATTCAGTTTCCATTTTGTAGGTTTACATTACATAGACAGATTGTAATATAATTCTAAGTGATAGAAAAAATAAATTCATTATTTAAGTATCTCTCCAGAACAAATGGACCTATGGGTATTCCCCAAAAATATGTGGTTCAAATTAGTGCTGATCAAGTCATAGTGTCTGCATTTGTGTCATGTATTGGCACTTCTAATCAACTGGAGCATTGCTCAGTGCCTACACTATACAGCTTTCCCTGCTAGGTACCTTCAATGGATACCCAAAAAGCAGCTGAGAATACTGTCAAGAATGATTGATGAACCTTACTGGCTCCTTGCATTTTTAGGGAATTTGTGTTCAACTCTCTAGCTACAGACCTTAGGGATCCAAGGAATTTTGGAGACAGCGGTTTTTCTGGATCTGAGTTAGACAGCTTCAAGGCCCATATTGATAGGAAATGCTAGTCGGTGAATACTTCGGTCTTTAGATTTAATTTTTCTTCCTCTAGTGCTGCAAAGGGAAGTGGTGTTTCCATCACTTTAAGCAGCCAGGATCCTCACCCCACTAGGTTATACCACTGACACCACCAGTCACTCAAGACCTCTTCAGCCCAAGGATTTAAAAGTGCAGCTGACTGGTAAGGCATCTTTGCTTAACAGTAGTGACAACAGTAGTAACAACTACTTTGTGAAGAAAAATTGTAGCCTGTGTAGGAGGTTTTGATTCTCCACAGGAAAGATCCTTTCTGATTTCAATAACAGAAAGGAATACAGACAGTGTGTCAAAATAAGCAGAAATCTAGGAATGGCCTTTGCTTTTATTAAGCTTTTTACTTCTGGAAAGGAAGAGAGGTAGTGCTTACTACTTACAGAAGGGTGTCTCCCTGCAGCTGAATGAAGGTGCTGTTACAGTGTTGTGCTGGTTTATCTGTGATAGTTTAAGATAGCATAGATAAAAAGAGCAAGGCACACCCAGTGGCATCCACTGTCCTGTGTGCCAGCAACTTGGAGGTAAGCTGTTGAGGGAGCTGGGCTGTTCATCCTCTTCAAGCTATAGCCCATTAAGTTGCTTGCTAACTGTGTAAATCATAGCACTGGTTAGCTGTAAATGTTCTTAATTTCCTTTTGGAATGGGATTAACAACATATTTGAGGTCTGAATGTCCTTGTGGAGGGACTACAACTCAGTTATATCTAGCAGGATCTACTTTGCTTCTAGTTTAGCTATATTCATTTGTTAAGCAATTTGTCAAAATTACCTATTGTTTGTTGGGTACTAGTGACTGTACAGGAGGAGATGTACCTGGAAGTCCACTTTGTCTTTAATTAAACTGAAGGATTAACATTATTTATATTAGTCGTTGATACTAAACACTGAAGCCTGTGGTGGAGGAAGTTGTATCTCCAGTGTATTTCACACTTGCTTTCTTGTTGCAGCACAGCTACACAATTACTTTCTTATAATGCCCTCTAATGACTTAAAACATCTCATAACCACAATCATCTCTGATCCCTCTCTTTCCCCAAAATCAGCACAACTCCAGTCCTCACAATCACAGGTCATTGTGCCCCTTAGTACAAGCCCCTCCGCTGAGGTCTCCCACATAGACTAGGTAAGAGCCTGGGTACAGGAAGAAGCTTTGCTGCTTGCTTGTGGCATATTGTTATGGTGTGGAACAAGTATCTCCATGTAGTAGTATCTGCTGTTGACTTGCTGCAGGGTTTTTACCTTGCTTCTGAAATGTGTAAAGAACATTCACAGGACAGATGTTTAAAACAGTTGAAATGGGGAGAAAGAAATGGAAAACCTGAAAATGCCATAGGTTACTTACATAAATGTGAGTTTTAAAGGCAACAGGAGAAAGTACTCAGGTAAATTTAAAAAAAGAAAAGAAATTATCGAAGGTAATATAGGCAGTTGACAAGCACTATACTGTTGGAAGTGCTACCCTAAGTCCTTGATGTGTAAGTGATACCTTTTGTGAGAACTAGGGCTTTACACAGTAAGAGACGCTTTTGCAACTTCTTAATTTCATCTCAAGCCAAAGATGAGGTTTAAAACCAAATTGGCCTTCTGGACTTGGAGAGAGATTGGTTATCTGCTTGGAAACCATCCACAACACCTTTAAAGACGATGTTCTCAGCTCATGTATTACTCTGCCTCATGCCCTTGTAACACTGTGTTTGATACTTGCAAACAAGATGTCCTCCAGGCACAGTAGCCAAGGGAGATGATTTTTATGGATAAATTTCTGACTCCACTATAAACTGCACGGCTAATGGAGATCCTGGAGCTAGTTCCAAAGAAACCAGCAAACCTATTGCATGGGCCAATGGCTCAGGACTAGTCACGGGCAGGTCCTGTCAGACACCGAGTGCCCTTGCCTTGCAGAACACAGCACCCATCAGCTGGCAGGAGTTAATGTGGCAGAAGAGTTGTGACCCCACTTCCTACCTGTGCCACAGTCCTACCTGTGAAAATCTTCCCTGGAGTTTCAAAAAGTGAGGTTTTCTTTCTTTAAAAAATCCTTTTTGTGTCACTAGTGCAAAATAATTCCCTTTCCAAGTTCAGAGGTGTCTTCCATTGTGTGGGCAAATCCACACAAACTTTGGAAAAGGGTATGAAATCTCTGAGGATAAGGTGCTGTTCATTTATACAAAAAATCCCCAGCACCACCAGAGCAGAGAAGTTTTTTTCTGAATTTCTAAAAGTTCCCTAAAAACTGTGAGACTCTGCATTTAACTGTATTTTTGTAGTGCCTTGTGCTAGACCTGGGTCCTCTCATTTGAGCATCTCTTAGTTTTGGCTGTCACGTGCCTGCATGGACCTTCACTGCCCCAGGTAAGTCTCTGGGCAGGTGGTGGGCTGAAAACTGGTTTCTTAGGCATATTGCCTGTTTACAGTTTGTTTGGTTCATATATTAGCTGTGTGGAGCACAAGGAGCAAAGCTGTTAGCTATCTCCTGAAAATGACTGGAGTTCACTGCATAAAACTGAGCAGGGCCTTCATTTACATGTGACAGCCTGAGAAACGGAGAGTTTGGCACAGCCTGTATCCAGACTTCAATACAGTAAATTAGAGTAATCCAGCTCAGAAGTGATCGTGCCTGGGTCATTATGACCATTACTTATCTGGGGAGAAGGGATGACTCCTGCTCTGGTGGAGGTGATAAAAGGCCTTCTTCCAGGCTTAAGACAAATATCCCAGGGGCTTAACTTGATGCACTTTGAGAGATGCTGTATGGAGGATAAGGCCAGTCTTTCGATCAGCCAGTTCTTCAAAGGATTTCTACGCCCTAATCAGCACTAACTCAGCCATACTGGCTCCTCTTGAGATCTGCCTCAAAGGCATGCTGATGCCCTGAGGGACATCACTGGTGGTGAACAGACTTTGTGTTTGCTGGTGGTTGCCATGGGTCCTGTTGAGCTCCATTATTGAAAGACCTGAAGCAATCCTGGCTGTGCTCCCTCTGGGACCTGTCTTTTGGTCTTTGCACAGTAGGACAGTAGCTACCTACATGACAGTTACACTGCTCAAAATCTGGGTTATGTTCCCAGGCAAGCTGTTGGTCATCTGCACAGAGCTGAGAAGATAGTCACAGCCAGCAGCAAATTGATGTTCCCCTGAGGAAAGGAGGATAATTAAGGCTGTTAATGCCTGACTCACTCCTGTTGTTGCTGCTCCAGGGACTGAGCATCTCTATTCCTACCCTGACACAGCTTGGGGAAAACCACTAGTAAATCCAGTATTACAAGCTGTAAGATAATTTTCCATGCTGTCACGGGTGTGCAGACTCTCTCCCAGCTCCTCTGAAGTGTCTTCTTCCCTAAGTGCATGTCACTCACCATTCATCTTTCAGTCCCGTGATAGCGGGTCTCCTTGGTTAGCCTGTGGAGGTCCAGGGGCAGTCCTGTGTATATGCAGACCACTGTTACGCTTCTACTGTTGCAATGTGTATTGTGTTCATTGCTATCAGCCTCTATCACAGTATGTTGTGTTTCAGCATGTATTTATTTACTGGACAGCCATTTCCTCTGCTCCAAGAGGCACCATTTTCTGTCCTTAATCGATGCCCTGGGAAGGAAAAGAACAGCTCTGTCATGTACTGCTTCCCCTTTTCCTATAGAGGGTTTGGGACCATAGAGCCAGAGGTGGCTTACTTCATTTCTGAGCAATAACAGCTTTATTAGCCAGCCTTAGTAGCTGGACAAAGAAGAGGGTGGTACACACAGGTTTAATCATAGAAATTAAGTTATTTCTGTAACAAAATTGGGTTGCTAAAGGTTTGCACAAGAAAAATTCTAACGTCATGCAGCAGACCAGTATAGTAAGGGGAATGCCTTTTCAATTAAATACATCAAATCCTTTCTCAAACATTTAACAAACCAATCAATGTATTTTGAAGAAACGCTGTCTATTCTTCTTGCTGAGAGTGTGGCATTTGTTCATCTTCTGGCTACAAACAGTGAACTAACGATATGAAACAAATCTGATGATTTTAACAGTGTATTGATTTGTGCAGTTCCAGTATGCTTGGAGGAGAGACATTGTTTTATTTTGCATACAGATGCTTCTTATAGCAGGCAGCAGAAACATCCTAAGTGTGCAGTGTGATTTTTCCAGCAGGAAAATCTCTCGGTGTTCTAAAACCAGGCTTTTGCATTTTGCAAATATGGAAAAAATAACAAGGGTCAATTCTCACCTTAAAAGTGATGGGAGGAGAAGAGAAGGAAATGACACAAAGTGTTTTCCCTTTGATGCTATAGTCAGGTGCAAATATATACTTTAGGTAGCGTCTCTCCACAAAAACTATATGGGATCTCTCTATATAGAAGATAATGCATTCTCTGTAAGAATTATTGCATATACAAAGGAAAATAATGTTAGCATAAAACAACTGGAATGACGGATGGGTACATATGACAAACAAACAGGTTTTTTACATTCTTCCTTTAGTTCCACTTGCTTTATTTTGTAGAGGAGATGAGTTATTTTTAATTCTCCATAATATCTAACACAGCAATGCTCCTCCCAGTCAACAGATGATATTCAGTACAAAATAACCTGTTATATGGGTAATTAAGAAATAGAAAAGTTAATGCAAATACTCCAACATCTGTTAAAGGCTATGGCTTTTATTTTAAGCATCTTGAATGGCTCTGAGTATGTTCAGTAGGACATATGTGTCAACCCACAGCAAGGTCTGGCTGGACTCCTGTGGAAGTCAGTTAAGGGACAGTTTGTTTTCTACAACTGATTCTTATGGAAGATACTCTCTGGTTGGAAATCTTTGATAAACATTAGTAAGCATAGCTAAAACCCTAATTCATGACAGTCTTTGCATTTGCTCAATCTTTGAGACAGACAGGCATAAATGAGCATTTTCACCATTACAGCTCAAGGAAAGGGTTGTCTTTCTTTAGTGTGGTTGAATGAATGCAGCTTTTACATGTAGCCAATGTGTTAGTGAATTACAGTAGTTTGAAAAGAAGTAAGTGTACAAATGCATTGGTTATTTTTATCACATTCAGAATCTGCTGTTAATAACACTGAGATGATAAAGGGTTTTTTTGGACTGACAATCAAAGCACATGGCATGCTTCCTAAACTGGAAGAGGAGAGGTGGGAAAAAACTGTATGGGACTGGGAAAGATTTGGAAAGATGTAGAAAAGGACCTTCTGCCAGTTGTTCTTGTTGAGGTTGTTCTCTGTTCAGTCTTTATGTAAGTGTGTATTTATGCTTGGCAAGGTTGGATATGGCAAACCACAAATAACAAAGCAAGTTCTGAGTGAACTTTTGGCACTGAATAAGAAATCTAGGGTGCAGGAAGGGGGAAAGGAAAGGGGGAAAGCAAAGGAGGATGTCAGCTGCATAAAATAAAGGAATACTCTTGAAGAACAGTTGAATGACCAAGGATAGAAGCTGGGTGACCTAAGTCTAGTTGCAGCTACCAAAAAAGATGCTCAGTATAGGGTAGACTGACCTGCATTTCCCCCCTTCTGTAAGGGAAAGGAAAATACAGACTGAGTTACTGAGTTTTTAGGGTAATTTCCTCTCTCCCTACTTCCATGTGAAGTCATGGAGCTGTTTTTTGGAAAAGCACACTGCAAAGTGCCACACATCTCCTCAGGCTCTGAGGAAACTCTAGCTGCCCTCATGCAGTTCGCCCTGACCTAGTGAGTCAAACAGAATCTGCTATCACTGCACCAGCAGTGCTGCTCCCTGAGCCTCCGTGGGAATGACAGGGTGCTCTGCCATGCGATAGCAGAGCTGGAGGCATTCATGTCTTTCATGGGGCCTCTCCATGAGGCTGGAGGAAAGCTGCATGCCTGCTTCCAGACTCTGTGATCCACTTCTTTTCCTAGCCACTGTCTTTCTTCCCTCCACTGATAGGCATCACCTTTTTTATCTGGTAAACCAGGCTACTGCATTGACCAATTCACTCACTAAAGTAATTTCTTTTCAGGAAAGTGAAGGCAAATCTACTGACGGTGTGAAGATGAAGTGTTGAATTAAACCATGTTACACTGCTGTGGAAGCTCCTATTCAGGTGTAGCATTATTAGATTGCAGCAGCTTTCCCCTACTCAGGGAAAGGATAATTTACTGTGATTGAAGAACTACTGTACAGGAGTGACTAGGAGTCCTCACACAGGGTGAGGGGTTAATGATCTTAATTTATACTCTGAATTGATGTACTTCTACAGTCCTTGTGTGGCAAACCCATACTAAATGCCACAAGGAAGTCTGGATGACTTTTTTAATTATTACTTTTGGTAGTAATGCATTTTTAAAAGGCAAACAAGAACTCCTGTGTCACCTGCTTAATTTTGGTGCCTGCATTGGGCACTTGGTTGCATCTCAGTTTTCACCTTTAGTCCCTGTCCCCATATCAAATTATTCTTCAGGAGCCTGGGAGTAAGTCAGTCCTGAGCTGGCACAGGGACCTTTTTGACATGTGACATGAAAACACACATTTTGAATGCAAGAGCTTTGTGTGACCTCATCTGGTTCATTTTACTGTTTTGCCTAGCTGCTGTTACACGTCATGTCACAGATTTTCCATCCTCCTGAGTCCAGCCCTCAGAAGATTAATGGAGCTATGGCAGTGTGCAGATTGCAGGCCTGCAGTTACACCTTTTTTGCACAAGTGATTATTCTCTATCTTGGTGACTTGAGCCACCAAACCAGAGGTTTCCCACCCCCTTTTGTGTGTGTGTATCCCAGTCCTGTAAGCCTAGAAATTACATCCACGTGGTCCACATAAGGTACCTAAGTAAAGAGAGCCTGCTGGCAGGAGGATCAGTCTTGGTGTGCGAGGTGTCCAGCTTCCCTGGGAAGTATTTAGGCATTCACAGATTTAAAACCCCGGCAGAAAGCCCAGTGGCACAATAAATGCCTCAGGATCTCCTTTAGTGCCTGCTTTATTTGATAAGAGGTTTGTTTACATGGTTTAATATCTTTAATTAGTCTGCATTGTTGCTGAACTGCTGCTGTATTTGCATTACAATTGTTCTTTGAGATTGGTAACTGAATAAATTTTCTTCAAGTATTTACTACTCTTTACACTTTGTTTTATGTCCACATTTCACGGGTCCCTGTGCAAAAATATTGGCTTTTGATTAGGCTCAGCAGGTATTCCTGTGACCAGTCTGACCAGCTGTCTTCCTTCTCTTTCTTTTGTGTTCACAGATCAAATTTATCTCACAGAAACAAATGCTGCCAAGTGCTTTGTATTAACAATGCACTGAAAGCTGCAGCCACATCTGATGTTTTCTCCTACTCTTGAGGAATAAGATTATTGTAAACCTTGAATGTTCCTTTCGTTCCTCCAGTCAGAGTGATGTTGAGGGCTCTTGAGGTACTCAGGGAAGACTTACAGGAATGTAAGTGGGCTTTTCTGAAAGAAAAAAACCCATCCTACTTCTTCACTTAGTTCCAAAGGAGCATGTCTCCTGCTGTGGAGGAATCCTGCCCAGCTATGAAAAGTCTGGAATGACGTGCTACCTAGTGGATTAAAAATGGATATCACTTTCAGTTAAATTAGCCAGCATTATGCAGGACTGTTTCCTCTGATGTCTTTTTATTGCTAGTTTTTTCCCTGGTTCATACTTAAAGGAGTCAAAAGATGGAGGTTTCTCATCTCATCCCCATAGTGGAGGTCAGCTAGGCTTTGAACATGCTTTGCTGCTCTCTAATTTTCATTCCCCCTTTGAACATCTGTGTCATGGAAGCAACTAGATATAAACTCCTCCACTGGGGTCCCAGGGACCTTGGCACTGATCTGAGGTCCTGCAGTCTGGGACCAGGAGCGAGGTGCCTGTGCTCCCTGTCCCTGCGTGGGGTATTGATGGGTAGTGGTGCATACTCAGTTTGGAGCTGCACAGAGATGGCAAAGAGGACATGGGTATTTGAAATCCTATCTATCTCTCTTGGACCCAGCTTTACTGGATGGCCTAACAGCCTGCACAGCAAATGAGGGACCAATGCATTTGTCTAGGATCTTTTCCCAGTGTCGGAACGTTTTTTCATCACACACCGAGTGGCACAGTTAGTTGCTATAGGAAATGCTGAGGGTATCTTCTCCCTCACTCGTATTAGACCAAATCTTGTTAGCGCTCCCTCCTGGCAGCTGGAAGATGTGCTGTGAACTGGTATCGAGAAGAATTGTGCTCTAAGTCTTATGGAAATGCTATGGTAAGAGGCAATGTGTCTCCAGGTTGCACAATATCTTTTTTCCATTCTCTCTGGCAGCAAACCCATGCTTAAGCCACCATGGTCAGCCTCAGGGAGTTAGTCTGAAAGATTTTTAACTACTTCCTATTCAACACATGTTTCTTAACATGCATTTTTTGGAACAAGGTCTCATTGTACTTTCTGCTTTAGTTTCTGTCTTTTCTTCCATTGTTCTCTATTTCCTTCCCTCTCACTGAATTGATAGATGTGATGAATACTAGTATCAGCTGTGTACGTTCTTTCATTACTTTTCCAACCTATAATGCAAATGTTATACCAGGTGCTCGGTCTCACATGCTTCCGGCTACATCTGCCTCTATAGGTCCTCATGAGACAAATGCACTTACATAGGTAATTACCTTGGGTTTGCATTTCTTTTTTCAATTTGCAGTCCATTCCAAGCCTGTGTCTCTGTAGACCACTTTGTAATTTCTAAAACAATAAGAATAAAAATCTAAAAGAGATTCTTCTAAATTAGATCGGTTACAGCCAATGGAAGTCCATCCTAGAAGGCAGGCAACATGCACGGTGGTAGTTGTTTTTAATGGCACTAGATGTTTCCGTAGACTAAGATTTTCACACCTGGCATTGCAAGCTGACCCTGCAGAAACTGATAAGGCATTGAAATCCACATCAAAGGAGTGAGTGGACCATTTGCTGATTTTATAAATCAGACATCAGCATCCCAGAAATGTCTACATCTGCATTCTGGGGAGACCTGCAGAAGTAAACTGCTCTTCCTGCAGAAGAGAAAATTGTAACCAGTGACTGAGAGTCAGCAAACTCTTTTGAAGTTCAAATAAATCTTTATGTCCAATAGGGTACACTGGTGCATTCATGGGCTGGTGTTTGACTAGGACAGTGGTCTCAAGCATCATTTGTTGGCTTTTGAAGTAACGGAATATCAACCAAAAGAAATTTGAAACTATAGGCTTAGTGGGATTATTTCTTGTTTTGATGGCATCTAGCACACCTACAACTCCATTGCACACAGTGCATATATAAATTTATTGAAAAATGCTCTTGAGTTTTTCTACAGGTTTAACTGGAGATACCTGCTGTACCCCAGTGGGAAGGTTTCTGAAACAGTATGAATGTTCCCCATACCTTGTTCTATTTTTTATAATATATATCCCCTAGGAATGAGGCCATTTACGATGATGTGCGTGTGACGTTTTTTTTTGTGCTGCATGCACATCCTCAGCATATGTTACAGAAGGGCAAAGGAAACCTGAGGGTGACAGGTGTAAATGGTGGGTGGGATCCTTGGTCTGGGAACCACATGCTGGCATGATGGAGTAGCAGGAAGATGAAAAGAGTGAAATAAGCTGATGTGCTGAAAGGAAAGATTAGCAGTGTGACTGGAGCTTGTGTAGGGATGTCGTGGTTTCGGTTCCAGCCCAGCCGATAACAAAGCACCACGCAGCCACTCACTCACTCCCCACCCCCTCCCCTGGCCACGGTGGGATGAGGAGAAAATACAAAGGCAGGCTCGTGGGTCGAGACAAGGACTGGGAGGGATCACTCCCCACTTATGGTCATGGGCAAAACACAGGCTCAACTTGGGGAAGAAACAAAATCAATTTAATCTACTACCAATCAAATCAAAACAAGGATATTAGGAAAGAAAACCAAACCTCAGAACACCTCCCCCCCACTCTTCCCGCCTTCCCGGCTCAGCTCCATTCCCAGTTCTCTCTACCTCCTCCCCCCGGCGGCACAGGGGAACAGGGGAT
>VYZV01043213.1:82656-98872 GCA_013401275.1 Pandion haliaetus | reverse complement strand
GGGCCATCAGCCTCCTCAGGCACCGCTCCTCCCCCTCCTTCTTCACTGGCTTCGGTATCTGCAGAGATGTTCCTCTCACATTCCAATCCCAGTACTCACTGCAGGTTCCCCTTCTTAAATCTGTTCTCCCAGAGGTGCTACCACCGTCACTGATGGGCTCGGCCTGGGCCAGAGGCAGGTCCGACTTGGAGCTGGGGGAGCTTCTAGCAGCTTCTCACAGGAGCCACTCCTGCAGCCCCCTCCCCCGCTACCAAAAAAACCCGTGCCACAAACCCATAGCAAGTGAGAATAACAAATGTAAGTAAGAGAGATGGGAAAAAGAAAGGAGATAGTGAGCAGCTGAATGTCTACAGGGGTTAGCTTTGGGGGTAGAAAATTGAAGTGGAAGGAACAGAGTGAGTTAGGAGAAGCTAGAAAACTCAGAGAAAATGGAATTCTAATGTTGGGAGGAGGTGGTTTGCGAAGAGTGAATGAGTTTTGGCATGGTGGAGAGTAGAGGAATGTATGCACTGATGTATTTGCACTGTCAAATAACAGCAGTTCTTCAAGCCTAAGAATACCAGCCAAAATCTATTACTGTAGAGTTAAGCAAAAGTACTGTTCTGCCAAGAAGTGTTCTGTTAGTTCCCCACTACATCCCACAGCTGTGATAAAGAAATGTGATTTTTACACACAATTGTTCAATAGAATATGCATCTTATTGTGACAATACAATTTTTAGTGATATCAAAACAGTTTGCTGGAGGGAGATAGATTTTAAAGGACAATGCTCTGAATTTCCTGGGAAGATGGAAGAGAGAAGGGAAATAATCAAAGTAACTTTCAGACCGTCATTGTGCTACACTGTTCACTGCTTACCATACTCCTCTCTGCAGAGAGAGACTCCACAAGGCCAGGGCTCTTCTCTAGTCACTTTGAAGATGTAAGTGGCTTGTGAACCTTGTGCTGGGTTTTTGCACATGGGTGTATTTTAGCCTTAAGGCATAGCTTGTGGTAGAGCGAAGCATGAATATTAAAGCTGGGTTTTGGCACAAGGGTGTGTTCTGTCTTCTGATCTAAGCAATCAGGGTTGCCAGGAAGCTGGAGTTGCCAGTGATTAATTGTGCAGAGTGTACCCCTTTGGCCAGGCCTTTGCTTACTAATGAGATCATTTCTGTAGCAAGACAAGGACGCTTCACTTCTCAGGGATTAATACAACCACCAAATTTTACAATGATGCAGGTTAAGTATCAAGCCAAAGAATGTCACATGTTCCTGTAAATTAATAGAAAGTGTATGCTTATTAAATCATATTCAGGAAAGCAAAGTATAATGAGGAGACTCAGTTTCTATTTTACACTTACTCAAAAATAGCCATAAAGTGGATTATACAAATCAGTGCCAAATATATTGAACACCAAGATGGCATTAGATTCTTATATCTGGTGCCCTTTATTGCCTCTCTTCAAAGATGCTCTAAGGCAATCCAGAGGAGATTTCCAATGAAAAAAGAAAACTGGATCTGATAAGCAAACTCTTGACTATAAAATATATTAAGACTTGTCTCTTTCTATAAACCTCCTTTAAAAAAAGCTTACCACATTAACAGTAACAAAAGCATTAGAGAGAGTAAAACAAGACCTTGAAAATGGCCCAGGGTGAAAACTGGAGGTAAAAAAAGGAATAGGAACAATTCTTGTATGTTATGCTTACGCTGTGTGATGTTGCTTTCCTGTTTACACCTGAGGGCAGGTATAAGTACAGTACCTCGTCAAAACACAGTCAAACTACTGAACTCGAAATGTGTAGGCAGTGCATGTTGAGATAGCCTAGCACTGAACAGTCTAGGATGTGATTTTTGTAATGTGAAACCATGACGGGAGATCTTTTGCTTTTAAAGCCATGTTACCTGTGAGCAGCTTAGAAGAGAAGGGTAGCATTGATTCAGGTATATATCATTCAATTTCTCTGTGTTCTGATCTGTAAAAACAGTGTTACAAGAGATGGGTGCATTTCAGACACAATTTAGAAGGTTGAACTGGAGCTAGCAAAAGCACACTTTACTTCTTGTGTGCATATTTATCAAGAAAGATCAATTAAGTCAAATACCCCATTGATTTCTGTAAAGAAAGGTTGAGATTAATTTGATCATATGGAACAAGTACTGAAAAATGCATCACCAGAAACTCCCACTGTGCAAGCGCCTTGTCAGATTCTGTAGGTGATTCCTGCAAAATGGGCTGAATCTGGTTCTCCCTGGTAACAGGTATCCAAAGATGTTGGCAGAGTAGGCAATTGTCCTGGTTTCAGCTGGGATAGAATTAATTGTCTTCCTAGTAGCTGGTATAGTGCTATGTTTTTGAGCTAGGTATGAGAAGAATGTTGATAACACACTGATGTTTTCAGTTGTTGCTAAGTAATGTTTAGTCTAAAGTCAAGGATTTTTCAGCTTCTCATGCCCAGCCAGCAAGAAGGCTGGAGGGGCACAAGAAGTTTGGAGAGGACACAGTCAGGGCAGCTGACCCAAAGTGGGCAAAGGGGTATTCCATACCATGTGACCTCATGTCTAGTATATGAACTGGGGGGAGTGGGGGCATGGGGGATCGCTGCTCAGGGACTAACTGGGCATCGATCGGCAGGTGGTGAGCAATTGCATAGTGCATCACTTGTGTATTCCAATCCTTTTATTATTACTGTTGCCATTTTATTAGTGTTATCATTATTAATTTCTTCTTTTCTGTTCTATTAAACTGTTCTTATCTCAACCCACAAGTTTTACTTCTTTTCCCGATTTTGTCCCCCAACGCACCGGGTGGGGGGGAAGTGAGTGAGCGGCTGTGTCGTGCTTAGTTGGTGGCTGGGGTTAAACCACAACAGCAATGATAGAAAATATCACTTGAAAGTATATATATATTTTTTTTTCCTCTTCAATAGGCCTGTCAATGTGTAGCAAATGCATGGAAGAACCTGCTGTTTCAGCTGCACTGCTGAATCACTTCATCACAGAAAGAAACACCCAAATGTACTAAACTGGCAACACATTATTCTGTACTGGTAAGGCTGGAAAAACAAAAATATACCTGGACCTAATTCCCAAAGTCTTTGCAGGATTCTTGAATTGTTCCAAGCAGTGTAAAAGCACCTTAGTATTCATGCATAATCGATCCTGGAATACCTGAGAAAACACAAAAGTTGTTTTTCTTAAAAACAATTGTATTATGTATTGCTTTTATACTTCTTAAATAAACAGACCAATGATGGCTCTACACAACAGTTTAAGCTGAAAAAAGGAATAGTTCTTGCAAGTTAAAATGAGAAAATCTTAACTGGACCAGCTGAGTTTTCCCTAAGATAATGTAGATTTAATGAAATATAGACAAAATTAAGCAAATTTCTATGGCAATAACAGTATGGAAACTGCTCTGAATATAGGACAGCATGGCTGAGTTTTTTTCATAAACTGTGATTTTTGCACATTCTTATATGCAAATATTGTCAACCCATCAACATTATAATTACAATTAGATAAACAGAGAGGATTTTGGATACCTCTGTACATGAGGTTATATGTGAAGTCAGCTTTGCATGTGAAACTACCTTTGCATAGTAAGTTCGCAAACAAATTTAATTCTCATGTTAAGTAGAATGCACGCACCTTTACAAGTCTGTGAAGAAAATTCTGTAATTTAGAGTGCCTATAAATAAGCTACACAGAATCTCCACACCTGATACTGACATTTTGAATATACTATGTGAGCACAAGGGCACTCAGATAGCTTACTTTCAGATCTTCCAATAGTTAATTGTCATAGCCTTGCTGGATATGCTTCCAGATATCGAAAAGAAGATCAGTAATCTGTGTCAATACTTTTGTGCAATATTCATCACTGCTTCTTAGCATTTGGTTTTTGTATCTACTTCCTCACGAAGATACAAGCTAGAGTCCCTTCCTGGAAGATTCAGTAAAGGCATGCTAAGCTGTAGAACTTCAATACAGCTACAGAGAGTCTCCTGCTCGCAAACACTAATTGAAGTCTGAGCTTTTGTGAATAATTCTAAGTAGAACAAAACGAGAGTAAGATTTTCAGCATTTACTTCTGACTGCATAAAAGCAGTGTTCCTGTGTTGGTGCATTGTAGTAAATACCTAATATGGAGCTATAAATATAACTCAGATTAAGGTAGAGACATTCAACAGCATGATGGATCAGCAAGTATTCTGTTCTCCATTCGAGTGCCTAGTTATCCTCTGCACCTTAAGCACTATGATTCTGACACTTCTGATTTTTTTCTGTGGTGATATTTTGACAGCATAAACCAATATAATTTTATGATATTGACTTTGTGTATTGAGAGCTTCTCTCAATGCTTTGACTCAGCCCATTAGATACTTAACCTGGAGTAACCATCTGAGTCAATATTGCAGGTGAGGCACTCAGAATGGCTTTTGCAGGCCCTTGTACTAATGTGATGGAATGGTTCACACCTACTGTACACACATCCATCTCTGTTCATAGTTAAAATGATGACACTTCATATATCTAGACTTTAAAATTAAAGCTGAGCATTGCAGAGGGAACAGGCAGTAATTCTGAAATACTTCAAGTGAAGAAAAATGCTTAAATGCAGTAAAAATTAAGAAATACAGAGAAGTATTGGAAGTTTTAACATCTTAGGCATCCTACAAAAACCCCCCAGCTTTTTCCGTACTTCATTGCTTTTGTTCGCTGCTCCTTTCCATGCTTCCTCCCTCCCTTCTACACTTGAACTGAGGGTGAAAACCAGCAAGGTGCAGATGGTCATCCACCTCTGGTGAGCAGAGTGCTGCTGCTTCTAACTTGTCTTTAATGGGACCTAGGGACTAAAGGGATTGAACCTGGCATAGCCTCAGCATCCAATGGTTCATCTTCTGCCTCTGTTGACCATGGTAGAAAGTAATTCCTGATGATGGCTTTTCAGTAGCCAGAGAGAAATAATCAAGTACTGTTAATCTATTCATTGTGACTAAATGGCTTGTGAGTAAAATGACCACCATGGAAATTAACCCAAAGGCAGACTTCAAGGCTTGAGAGTGGAGAACAAAACCACTGCATCGATGAGTTGAATGCTGCTCATTTAGGTCAGGAATGAAATGTGCAGTAAGAAGTGTATAGAAGACCTGTCTCTTCTCTTGTTTCAAACACTCCTTTTAGACACAACATTCAGTTAAAAGGGGAGGGGGAAAAAAACCTACCCTGCTTCAAATATCCTAGGTTGCATGTACAGTGAGAAGTGGCACAAAAAAGCAAGGAGCAGCATAAGCTGGTAATTGCTGCTCCTGTACTTAAGAAAAAAATACTAGGATAGAAAGCTGTGTTTGCACAGGAACTGTAATCATGGTTTGCCAATATTTACATACCTAAACATTTACGGTAGAAAAAGTCCCTTGAAACAGAATTGTTGGGTCTTTGTGGTTTGTGTATCCCCACCACAAAGGTGTCCCTGCCTACCTGCAAGAGGTCAGTATGTCTGTAACACTGAGATACACCTGCTAAAATCAGTGCCACTGTGTGCTTGGCACCCTATCACACACTATCAAGACAATCTGTGTTCCCAGCATTTAATGGTGAATAGAGAAGATAAACTTACCATCATCTCTATTTACATACACAGCAGGGAATTAAGGCACAGATTTCAGTCAAGCTTAAAAATTTTGGAAAGTGCCAAAACCAGGCTCTCAAAATCCTTAGGCAAGTAAAAAGCCTTTTTCTTACCTCCCAGACTCCCAGAAGACCACTTTAAGTTTGGTAGCACTACTGAGATAAATCTGTGTGAGTATTGTGACAAAAATGTTAAGACTGACATGAGTGGGCATGTGTGGTTCTGGGAGCAGCAGCTGGAATGAACAGCAGGAGAAGGGCTATACTAATGGCATGTGTTCATTGATGGCACCTAGATCAGCATGTCATTGGGACCCCAGCACCAGTACATGCAACTTCTCAGGGCACACAGCATGGGAAGGACAGCCTAAAAGAAGGAAGACCCTACTTCTAGGCTAGAATAAAGACTCAAGCCATTTCAAGATCATGGCACAAGGCAGGAAACAGAGAAGGAACCATAAGACAACCAGATAAATATGAAGGATGGTGAGCAAATTCTGATGATCCATAGAGGTGAAACGTGTTGGAGAGATGGACTGTCAGCTTGCAATGGGTACAGAAGAACAGACCAAGACTGGCACACAGTTTCCCAACTCAGAGGAATCCAGGGCACGGGAGGAGGACTCAATAGTGGGTGTCCCTCATCCTCCATGTCATTTTCAGGAGTTCTTGGCAGACACTGGGATACAAGCACTTTCATGCCTGACTGCTGGGCAGGCTACTCTGCTATGATTGTCTTGCTGATAATAAGTAAATGGGTGTAAGGGAGTAAAATCACTTTAGCTTCAGTTTTATGTTAAAAAAACCTCATCCTGGCCCCCCCTTTAACATCTCACATTGAGATTTGCTACTTGGCTGCTGCGGTACTGCAACACCATTTCTTGCATGCAAGACCTTGACTTTGCCTGTTCAGTGTGTGAGACTGCTTGTAACCTTGCAAAGAGTCTGCTTTTGCCAGAGGTCAGCAGTGAAAACCAGTCTTCCTTGCCATGGACCAGTTAGATGACTGCAAGACTTGGCTCCCTATGTTTTTCAGCGACTCTGGAAAGCCACACGGTGTTTCTGAGTGTGAAGCATTTGAAATCCTGTCATCCCTGGAACTCTTGGAGGCAAATCTGGGGGGTGATCTTTGCTACAAAAGCACCTTGTCTATTCTGGCAGGTTTATTCCAAAGCAATTGACTATTAGTTTGAAAAGTTTTGTTACCAAAAGGGCTGGAATTAATTCCTCTCTTCATGTTCCTGGATAGTACTTTAAAGACAAAACAACTTCTCATCAGGATATTTTACTCCTTAGTTTCAAGGCAGCTGCTTGTTCAGGATGGCTTCTTTTAATTTTGTGGGGGGAAGTACTATGTTGTAAGAGCTGGTCAGCTCTCCAAAGTCAGAACTGGGCTTCTAGAGGGTGGAAGTGCTCTTGCTGCCTTGTCCTACAGACAAACCAAATGCTGCACTCTTTGCAGGAGAAAGAATAACATTTCTCTGCAGTTGGGCCAGGAGCAATCTTTGCTGTAATAACTTTGCCGAGGTAATAATAATGTATAGAACGTTAATGTCTACAGATATTACTCCAGGGGTGTTCTTGGGAGTCTCCTGTGGTAGGTAAACTGTAGTAGAAAAATAGTCATTCCAAGAAACAACATCTTGTCTGTAAAAGGATTTCTAGATAAATGTCTTTTGTTCCCATCTTTACCACCCACTCCCCATACACAGAGTTTGCATTTATATTGCATTGTTTTATGTTCAGCCTTGTTATTTCAGCTCTGACAAAGGCCCTTGGGTGGGCAAGGAGTTGTATGAACATGCTGAGCTGACCTGCAGGTTCATTGACCCATGTCACTTATGCAGTAAAGCAGAAAGCCTGTGGAAAAGCAGGTACCCACATGCTTTTCCCACATTCAAACAGGATACTGTTGTGGGTGTGAAAGGATGTAGCTTCAGCTCCAGCTTTGAAAGCCTGTGGCTGATTATGGACCCCTTCACCAATTTATGTTTCCTTTTTGGAAGTGGGAGGGAGGCCTCCAAATCACTTTGCAACTGCAGGAAAAACTGCCTGAGCTGCCATAAGGTCTGTCCTGCATGGCTGCCTGATCCAAATTCAGGCACCCCAGCTGAAAAGCCAAATGTGGACTGCCCTTGCTGCTTCAGAGGTCAGTAGGTAACGGGAGACCATGGTGTAGGCCTTTGACTTAGAATAACGGATTTATCATTACATCCTGTCCCTGATACACCCTCTTACCTTTGGTTATTTAATCTCTTGGTGATAATTCCTACTTCTGAAAATAGGTATTGCTTCTGCCTCAGTTGAAATGTTGCACAGTGCACAAGGCTTTTCTGCTTAAACTGGCCCTTTGAAAGCCTCTGTGGAGAGAATAAAACTAGTGGTATCAGAAGGATATGTGTGCTTACCCTCCAATCCACAGTGTGCACTTCTGTCAAGGTGCAATTTGTCTAACCTTGTTATGAAAAACTGTGGTGCTTATATGGTCCTGGCCTGCAAAGACTGCTGCCAGGAGAAAAGCAGATGCCCTCTCTTGCCTGTCTTTATAATGGTCAGGACAATGCTGTGCCCGGGGTAATTTCTAGGTTGTCATTGTGCACACACTGCTTTACAGGTTGTTTTAGGTGAGGTAATTCTTGGGTTTTTGTAGAAGATAGTTTTCAGTACTTTCTTCTGGTGACCAAAATAAAGCCCTGTAGTCCAAATGGGCTTTACTTGTAGATGTATCAACCACTGTCTTTCAGAACAAGCCGGTATAGTTAATGTATTCCCGTTGCTTTGAAACCACACTAAAATTCACTGGAATTGGTTGCTACAGGTCTTCCCCCTCTTCCCATTATAGCTTGTCATATTAAATCAGGATAGGCAAAGTTTTTCAGGTCTCTCTGTAGGATTATACATGTCCACAGTAAGAGAGAAGCTTGCATGCTTTGCTGCAAAGCATGACAGAGTTTGGGTTTTGGTTTTGGGGCTTTTATTTAAGATAAAAGGAAGATACTATGCTGCATACAAATGCCTTGTTTGTCCTGCAGCACTTCTCTTGCTTTTAAAATAGCATCTTGTGTTCTGAACCCTAAAATCCCCTGCTCTAGGCAAAACCAAGGATCGCTCTTACAGAGCTGTCCTCTGGCCAGCCTCCTATGACAAGAGTCAAAGGAGAGTTCATGGTCATTAGTTTTACAGCAAAAAAACAAATACAAGCAAAAGTCTGCAGAGATTATAAGGACTCTCTTCATTATCCGTGACATATGTTTTGTCTGCTGTATAACAATACATACAGTAGTGTACAGGCCTGGAAGGAGAAAGGTGATGGGAAGGGAAAACTGGAAGGTGACATGTCCAAAAACTCTGTAAAAATTGCTAATATTTTATGGAACTATAGTCGGCCCTAAAACCAGTTGTATTCCTCTGCAATGAAGAGAAATGTCCAGTGATAGCTGGATATCCATATCTAGCTGCTCAGCAGGAACAGGATAGGGTAATTGCCTTTACATGGTACTTACACACTGTACTTAAATGTAACTAAACAATTTCAAGAGATCTCTTTTGAGATCAGGACTGGAGATAAACCATGAGAATTGTAAGGTACTTGGTCTGGGAAAGCTACTTGCTTTACCCACAATTTAAAAGTTACAAGCTACACACCTCAGTTAATCACCTGTTTTGTAACTGTGTCTCTTACACGGAACTACGATGGTCCAGAACAATGTGGTTTTCTGAACATGATGAATATCATGGCAGGTGTACATGTTACCTGCCAGCAGAGTAGACCTTAGCGGTTATACAAACATCTGAGTTCATAACAATTAATTTAATCTTATGTTATATGCATTCCTACCCATTATATATGTCAGCAACCTATAATCTTAGGGTACCTCTGAGGGAGGACATGCTGAACAAATCAGTGGCTTAGCTCTTCCTCCTTAAACACTTAACCCACCATTCCGCTGCAACTGAAATAATTGTATCAGGACTCAGTCCTACATGGACTAAACTCATCTGTGCTACTTGATAGCTCATGCAACATTAAACGTACAGATAATTGCTGGTGTCAAGGTTTAGCATGCTGTACCTTTTATATCCAGAGCAGAGATGACTCTCAGGCTGAAGAGCAGGCATACTGCAAAGTCTTGAATTAACAAAGTAGGGTATGTGGCAAGAGTCTGGCTTTCATTTAACCACCAATTTTGAAATGTGCCATTCTCATGCAATGATTTGCTATTGGGAATCAGATCAAGTTAGCTCTGATGACTGATAGTCACTTTTTTTTTAAATAACACTGAATCAGGAAGACTGCTTTCCTTTTGTCTGCCCTACTGCAAACAACTGGTATCTTAGATGACTGGTTTATGTCTCCAGCTGTGATAAACTTTCCTACAGAGAGGGAAGGAGGAGGATAAGCATACTGTTAGCCCTTCCTTGCATTCTGAGCTGCAGAATGACCTTCACTACAAGACCACTGGGCAGATGAGCAATGTCAAGTTCACTGCTGTCCAAATAATAGCTGTGGAGGTGGTAACTGACAGGAAAGCTATAAGTATTTAAATGAAAGCAGTGAACAAAATAGGTATTTCAAATCAGGTGGGCAAATTGCCTTTCTAATTTTCTGGTTTTATTTGGATTGCCTTTGAAGAACACAGCCTGTAAATGCACAGATCATATTTCTATGAAGACTTCGCTAGTACACATGCTGATCCAAAGGAAGGCATTTTCCTAGTGGCTCTTCCTTTCATGCGAAGAAGGAGTCTTGTGGCTAATTACTGTGCTAGGACCACTTGAGTGTGGGGTTGGCCAGCTTTGGCACCGTGTGATTGTGAGTTTTGACAAACCGCTGTGCCTCTCTGCCTTGCACACAGAAAGCAGGACCTACTTGTCACTGTCTCAACTTTCGTGTTAGACTGCTTGCTAGAGACTGTACTGTAGTGACATGAACAGTGAGTGGACTGACTCCTGCAAATGGCTTCTAGCCCTGCTGTCATCTTCTTACAGAAGAAAACCTTGCATTAGACATCAAATCTAAAACTGGTCATGTTTCTGCTCTTGAAGAGTCATGTGTGCAATGAAGCCCTTACCTTGCTGTCCTAAAACATCTCAAGGACATGCTGCTTTTTTGTATAAAAATATTAATGTCCATGAAATTGATGTTAATATTGATGCCACAGAATGCATGCTTAGTTTTGAAACTTTCTGTTTTCCACCTAGGCTGTTGTATGATGTTTTTAAAGTGCCAATGCCTGGAACAAAGCTGACATCCATGGACTAAAAGTCTAACTGCTTCCTTAAGACTTTGGGAATGTTCTGATAAAGTCACAATGAAAAGAAAATGTATGACACAGACCCTGAGCACTGCTGAGAAGCTGAGCACAGAATTGAATCAGTGCTCTGCTATTTTTTGCTTCAGGCATGCAGAAATTATTTTCTTAGTGTATTAAACCCAGAAGGATGCACCCTGCAAATGCAATGCAAAGCAAGACTCATATCTAGATCAGCAACTGCTTTGAAGAGAGCTGTCTGAAGGGAAAGAGTAAGAAGGCCTGAGACAGTGAAGAGAGCAGGAGCTATGAGGACTTAATTTCATAAGGCACTTTAACTGCATTCAGAAATGTTAACAATAAATCTGATCACTCCTAAACAGTGTGACTCTTCCTTATCAAAACCTGTTTACCAGGACTTGTATTATTCCCCATAAAGTGTGAATTCCCATATTAAAAGACTAATCCTTTTTAACATACAAAATGAAACCACCATCATTAAGTCTACATTTCCTGTTCATCTGGGCTTCATTTTACTGTGGCATACACCAATGGCCTGGCTTCAGAGCAAGCTAGAGCAGGTAATGATTGGATTTAAGGTTGTGGCATGATACCTCAAAAGAGAGCAAGACAAGCAGCAGGGATTTTTGCTGTTAAGTCTCTGACCTGGTTAAGTTGTTTTCTCTTGAATGTCTCTGTCTCTGACAGAGATTGGCTGAGATAAGCTATAGTTCAGCTAACCTGAAATAAGAGGGTGATAATGAGGCAGAGGAAACTCTAGTCAGCAGAATGCTTGTTTTCTGTGTACTTGCCACCAGCCTCCTGGGAAAAAATATTATTGCATAGCTCAGAACTTGAGGATTTCTTCTTTAAATATTAAATCTTTACCTATTAGGACCATATCAGTTTAAATTCTACAAGCTTTACTCAGTTCTTGCTCATATAGGCGGTTTTGTATTTTCTAAGCATGTATTTTATTATCAGTGTGTTATCTTTTTCATAAACTGGACCCTTTTATATTTTCTCATGCCAAGAGATTCAGGAGACATAGATTTACTACATTTAATAATAGAATAGCCTTTCATAATATAATGCCATCTCCTGAGAGATTGCTGTTTTGTAAAGTCCTGTATTTTGTTCTCCTGCAGAATCACTCATCCAAGAACAAGCTATGCTTCACTCTGATTTTGGCAATGGATGAGATCAGTGCCTGATGGTTATGATAACACAGACATTAAATAATAGAAATTACAGATTAGATGCTAAAAGAAGCCTGTGGATGTTGCTCAGTATTTTAATGCAATAAGTGGTTTCCTAGCAATCAAGCTACATTTACTAACAGTCTTTAAAGAGCTGAGCATGCTCTTTCTAAAAAAGGTGTTAAAAGCTGAGAAGTTCAAACACTTTTTTCCCCAGATTATATTTGAAGAATAACAGGTTTGTTATTGAGATGGAGTGAGCTTGTGAACTAGTGAACAAGAGCTGAAACTTTTAACTGCCTGGGAACATCTTTTATGATAATGAAACTTATACCTAGCAATAAGGTTTCTGGATTGAATCCCTGTATTATAGAGCCACAGGACTGGATACACCATCAATACACTGTCTCAGTAAAACCTCCTTTACATCTATGGCACTTGCAGTGTTGAACAGTGAGCCAAGGACTTTTTTGTGTAGACGTCAGCAGTCTCATGACAGAATGAGGCAAATCGGTTGTACCATGTGAACAGACTCCCTGTAACATGACATGCTTCTCACGAATGCCTATTAGAGAGAGAAAAGATACTCTAGTACTTCCTTATATTTAAACCTTAAAGAGAAACAGACATCACACTGAAAAGTGAAATTAGGCTGAAAGACTCTGGCATATAAATCTGACTTGAGTGATGGAGGTGAAGTCCCCTGTCCATCAGTGTCCATGTCTGTCTGTACACATTATGCTTGCACCAGATAAGATTGGGCAAAGATGCAGGATGGACCAATCTCAGGTATCACAGAATAGTGCCTAGAGAAAAGCCATGTGCCAGCATTCCTGATCTCAAGTTGTGTTAAAGCATGACTTGCGACAGAAGTTAGGAATCTGCATGAGTCAGCTTTGGTACAGAAGTTCTCCTTTTGGATGCTCTTCTCTGACAAGCAGTTGCACCAAGTCATGGATTTGGCATAGGTCTTGTGTGTTTTTCAGTGATGGCAACTACAAAACTACCTGCACTGCTAATACTCTGGAAGAGATCATGGTGTTTGGATTAGTGAATTGAATTTTTTGGCAGATGTACAAGCCAGATTTTGAAACAGCTCTATATTTGGAAACTGCATAAGCCGCTGAACTGTTTTCAACTCTTGGTTTATGAAGTGGTATGCAGTGCAGTCCTGACATGCACCCATGTCAAAGAGCTGCTCAGCACCCATCAGTGACTCCCACCAGTCAGGGAGACTTCCCAGATGGTATCTAAACCTGCTCACAACAGTTGGAGTGGAAGTCCTGCCATAAGCTTAAATGGAAGGAGAGAACAGCTCCTTAATAACAGCGTGACTTCAGAAGGCCTTTCTTTTTATTCTCTGGGATATGGTGTGCTGGAAGAGCTTTTGGTCATGCTGGTTGGTGGATCCTAGCTGACAGTGTGAACAGCTGGCTGTTCCCCTTTCTTAAGTTAAACTCCTTGAAGTCTATGAATGTATGATGGAATTTGGTGTGAAATTGTTCTGGACTAAAAGCCTATAATCCACAGTTGAGGTACTTTGTTTTTTCCACTAAGAACAGTGGAATTTCTCTCTGTGCATCAACTCTGACATTTGGAATAGTGATTTTATATTCTCTTCTATCTGAGAGTTACCAGTCTGACCAAAATGATACAAAAAATGCTACAACTTCCTGTTGACATAGGCCAGCAGCAACCTGCTAGCACTCCTGGTGAGTCCTACTTGGAGGACCAATGTTCAATTTTACAACCATACAGTTTATTTTAATAGGAAGACCTATTGCTACTAGAGAAGAAGATATTTCCCAGAACATTGACAATTTAATATACTGGCTTCACATACTTTCTTCCTATTATCTTGGAACCCCTAAATGAGCTTGGGTTTTCTGGAGGATTTGGGACAGGGGGGAGGGCTATTACTTTTCCTTTAAGCTATCTAATGGTTGTCCAGCTGACTCCCTCCTGAATTGCAGTAATCATGGTTGAGTTTGCTACATCATTCCCAAGTGGCTTGTTCCCTTACAACGCTATCTTGTACATGAGACTGAACAATGTAGAAAAACAATTTCATTTGAAGACAAGTTCAAAGAAGATGAGGTCATAAGCTCTTTGCTCTTTCTTGTTAAACATCTGCTTGAAATAATGGTGGTTTTTATTTTACTATGATACTTAATATCAGTTAAGTTTAGTTTCAGTACCCCAAAGATGCACTGAAGCTTACTGTTACACTTGCAAATAACCCAGCTGACTTGTTACTGAGATCTGCCCTGCAAGAGGAAAGGGGAGAGGTGGTTGTAACATATAGTGCCATGGGAAGAGGAAGGTACTTAAGGAAGCTGGTGTATACTCTTGAAGTACTTTGAAGCACAATTTCTGAATCCAAGACAAACAGAAAAGTGAAGTGAATATGAAAGGGGCAAGATACAGCCGTGGCCTGGCAGAAGAACTTGCTCTTGTTAGTGTGGACATAACGTGTGTGTAATGATAGAGTTTTGGGAGCATATTGCCATACTCAACCAAGTGAAAAATTAATCTTTTAAATACATCTGACTGTTTGGAATATAACAGACTAGTGAAATAATTTCACTGGTTGCAAATATGCATTTTTTGTAGCATCGTAGCCTCAAGGCTGATGCTTTAGATTGTGTCAGATGTTGTTTCCACACCAGCCAGGAAGATACTTAATTGAAAATATACTTTATACACTTTATGGATTAGTCAACATGGGATATCTCACAGATCAAGCCATGTAAACTAAATGAACACAGGAAAAAAAGAGTTTAAGGTTTTGCTAGTGTTGATCTCCCTTTGCCTTTCAAATTTCCTAGGAGCCTAGTATTAGTTTCACACCAGTTTTCCCTTGTTCTAGATTTGTCTTTTGTATTTTAAGAGATGCAAGTGAATTCTATGTATTGTTTGGTGAAATATTAATAAGCCAAGACAATAATTCTAGTTTGATGCACAGAACCAAAGCAATTCATTCTGATGTAATATAGTATTTTAAAGGTTTACTTGCACCTTTAAATGAATACCAGCATTCTTGCAGGGTGGAGTATGCTGGGTGCTTTGCTTCCTCCCTACATCACAGTGTTGGTGCTGTTGGTCGGATTTGGAGTAATAGCTCTCATCATAGCAGCTGTTCCTCATACAGCACCCCTGTCACAATTAAGGAGAAAAAGTCCAGAAAAATAAATCTTCATTTTGTCAGGTTGAATTATGCCCTGGATAATTAGGGAGGTGACAGCAATTCTTCAGCATCTAATGGAAAAATATTACTTACTGCAATCCAGAAGTGTGAAGGCCATTTCTATTTCATGTCTTCAAACTAGATAGCCATATGCTGCAATACAATCAATGCTGTCTGCATGTGGCAATCCATATAAGTATTTTGTGCTCCTAAAACATGAGGGTTGGGTAAACGTTGCGTCCCAAGGTTGGAGTGCCTTGGGTTCATGGATTTCCTTTGTCAGAATTGAGGTGAAACGACACCAGGGGAGTTCAAACAACAATCAACATTTATTTAACCAAGGTAACCTTGCCCAAGTACAAGTGAACTTATCAATATGAACCTTGAATCATCTCATTAAGCCACTGTTTGAAAAGAGAACGGAGGTGTAGAAAAAGAAGTGGAAAAAGGAACATGGCACCATGTCAGTGAACTGTACAACACATGCTAAACATACATAAACCTTACTTATCTGGGGATTATTATGGGCTTGTGTGGCACATTTGGGGTTTTTTTTCGGGGTGTTTTTTTTTTTGGTAGCAGGAGAAGGGGCTGCAGGAGTGGCTCCTGTGAGAAGCTGCTAGAAGCTCCCCCAGCTCCAAGTAGGACCCATTGCTGGCCCAGGCCGACCCCATCAGTGACGGTGGTAGCGCCTCTGGGAGAATAGATTTAAGAAGGGGAACCTGCAGTGGGTAGGGGGATTGGAATGTGAGAGGAACCCCTCTGCAGATACTGAGGTCAGTGAAGAAGGAGGGGGAGGAGCGGTGCCTGAGGAGGCTGATGGCCCTGCAGCCCATGGTGAGATGGCAGGCTGTCCCCCTGCAGCCCATGTTGGTGAGTGGGGGAGCGGTGGCCCCCAAGATGGCCGTGACTCCATGGGAAAGCCTGCGCTGGAGCAGTGTGTGACTGGAGAACAGCCCGC
>VYZV01043213.1:63504-78618 GCA_013401275.1 Pandion haliaetus | reverse complement strand
GATTCTCTATCTTGGCAAGACAGCAAATACTTAATGATGGTAGAGGACAAATCAAGCAGTAATCATAGATCTCCCATTTAGATTTCTTCCCCCCAAAATCCTTGTATTATCAATTTATCAGCAGCTTTAGGGCATATACCTTAGTGATCTAGTTTTGAGATGTGCTCAGCCTGGCTGGTGACTGGAAGGCAATTGGAAGTTTTAGGATTTCTCATAAAGATGGAAATCAAACAGCTTTCTTAAATGACACGCCAATCTCTACCGCAACATTTCAGGGAGAACATGACCAGTCTAGGGCAAGACATGTCTTAGGATCTTCACTGTCATACTTTATCCTCCTAGAATAACAAAAATCTCTGGAAAAGCATACAGCTTCAGGTACTTCAGTCCAGATTGAGTTGCATTGAAACAATTCAGGCTGTGATCCAAAACCCACAGAGGTCCATGGAGAGATTTCCATTCATTTTCAATAGCTTTTGAATTAGAGCCTTAAAGCTGGTGTTTTGCTGTCAGGATTTGCTTCGGCAGACCATGAAACCTGAGTATGCTTTTCTCAGAAGAGCTGGAGAACACTGAAACTGGTCTATTCCCTGCAGCTATGTTGAGGATTATGCCTGATTGGCAAAGTTTTCCAGAATGTTTAATCTTCAAATTAATTTGGTGGTCCTGCTCAGCACAGGGTAAACACAACAGCAAATGTTCTGCAATATTTATTCACATTTTTAAATGGATGGTTGTCAACCGTATTTTCTTTCTCTTTGTTTACCTTTTTGATAAATCATTTTAGTGAACAAGTTTGCTAGCTGGAAAGGATTGCTGATACAGCAAACCTTAAATTGGTTGCACTCTCCAGTCTATTAGCAGTGAAGTCCATGAATGCTATAGTTAAAGGTGCAGCTGCAGTTTGTGTGGTTGTGCAGAGGCTGGTTTGTACTGTCAGCTGTGCTGAGTGGTCTATTTATCCAGCAAATCACAACATGCAGTGTAGCCATTCCAGAGTGAGCTGTTTCCATATCATATTAAACATAAGGCTGGCATAGCTTTGTCTAGTTGAGTGACTGCCTGGTGTATCTCCCACTGTTGGTAGCATATAGGAAAGTGCATCACTTTTAACATCTACAAGTTCCAGGGAATTTATGTCTGATATAAAAAATGCACATGAGCAGGTTTTAAATGCAGTGCCCAGTGGCAGTAGGGAAAGCATGAAAGTAGACTAGGTGCCTAATTTGTTAATACTCACATTACTGAGTCCTTAAAATAATTTCGGATGACCCAACAGTTGGTATCTAAGTTTCTGTAAAAGCCGAGACCCTGCTACATCCATCTCTTTCTTAACAGTTTTACTTTCTCTAAACAATAAAGCCATGCAATGGTAACCCAGAGGATCACACCAAATGTCTATTGTGAGAGGAAATGAAGGATAAGTCTGTGATTCATGATCTGGATTAAGATTTTAGAGGTCTGGGCTCTTTCCTTGCTTTTCTGCTGACTTCTAAGAAATTGCTCAATCTCCTGCTGCAGTTCTCTCCTGTGAAACAGGAAGAATCTCCTGATTTTAGGGAGAAATTTGAAGACGAATTTGTTACTACCTGCCATGAAATCAGTTGTATTAGAAATCAACAGATCAAAATCAAGACATTGAAAATGTTGCTAGAATGGGTTTTATTTATACTGCAGTGCCATTGTTCACTTTGCAATTGTTCAGACAACACAGGAGAGACACTTGCTGTACCCAGGTTTATAGACATTTCTGGAAGTCTAGGGAAAGAGCTACCACACCCAGTAGATAGTTAACAGGTGGCCACAGCCTCCATGGGAACTTCTGATTGTTGATACTTGTAGTCTGCAATCGTTTACGGCAAGAAGCTGTTCTGGAAAGTCAGTCCTCCTAGCACACTACCCAGAGAAACAGGAAAACAAAGTGGGTTCATTACACCACACACAGACTTTCAGCTTTAGAACATCATCCACCATGAAGGATGTGATTCTGCATGATCCCCATGGGTAGCATGACAAGACAGCAAACGGGGTACAGCTGAAAGTATTAACTCTGTCCTCAAATACGTGCCCAGGATGGTTTATCTACACAACTGCAAAATGTATGCAAGTGTTAGGTATACATAGAAGTTTGTAAAATTTTCAGTAGTCTTCAAGACAAGGCACTATACTTACAAAAACTGTAAATCAGACAAGCTTGATAAAAACACAGATTAGTGTTACTGCTTCTCCAAGCAGCAGCAGGATGTCCCCAGCAGGATATTGCTCCTGGCATACATGCTGACCTGGCTCCCCCTTCATGATACTGCTGGGCAGATGCATGCCTCATGCAATTTTAGCTGCATTCTTTAATGCCGCCTTTCCATTTAGAGCACAAAGTGAAGTAGGATACTGTGAGTGAAACTGCAGACAGTGACTTCCAGGTTTTTTATTAATGTTTACCATTCTTCTATTGGGAGTGAGAGGCAAAGAGAGAGATCACTTACCCTGAAGCCAAGCAAACGTCCAGGCCTGAAATCAGGTATTAGTTATTACATATTAGGCATGTAGCAATTTGTATTACCAAATGTGGGCAGAAAAGATACTAAAAACATTCAACCATACAATTGGAGTCCTGGGAAGGTTTTATTTTTCTCTTCTTTTTTGGAGTTTCCTGTTAGCTGTGCCAGATTCTGGACATATCACTGGAGAATGCAGGAAAAAGTGGGAATTTTTCTTTTAACCGCAGACAGGAATTGTGCACAGTTTCCTTTCTTTTCTTAGAAAGCAAATACTGAGATGCTTTCCTCATTTTAAATTATGTAGCATAGCTGAATACATTTATGTTCTGCTGATGCATTATATCTTCATATAATTATGCATTATGCATTATAAGCTCATACAAACGTTTTTCAGTCCTGTTAAATAAACTCCCCAAAACCACTGCTAACACCAGAAGTGACAAAGTACTGCTGTTTGTCCAGATGAAATACTTAAAAGATAGCATCTTTAGGGCTTTCTGTCTGTTTTACTTCTTGTTGTAAAATTATTATAAGAAAATTTGAAAGGCTACAGAAAATATTCTCATCTTTATGCTTGGAATGAAAAATCTGTTGTCTGTGTAATTCCCAAACATTCAGGATGCTCTCTGCTTTCTGTTCCATGAGCTATTTACAACTTTGCGCATACGCAGTCCATGATGCTGAATTTATTGCTCCCTGAAAAAAATTTTTTCAGGGTGGCATGGCCTGATAGTTCCGTAAAAGGACAATTGCATCTTACTCTGAAACTGTGAAGTCCTAGAAAGTGCCTGTACCAGAGCAGGTCAGCATGTTCCCAGCAGCTGGTTATGGCAAATAATGCCTCCTGCAGTAAGGCTCACATCTGAATGCTGTGGTTAGTGTTTTATAAAGGGGCTGGGGGAGGGGGTAGGGAAATGCCTCTCCTGTGACCTCTACAAAAATTTTTTTCTAATTATTTCTGGCAGGCCTTGCTGATATTGAGCTCCAGTGTCCGCACCCTTCCCACATGTCGCAGGCTGAAAGCCAGATTCCCACTGCAGCTGGACACCCTCCCTCTGCTCAGCACCTCCTTGCAGCCCCAGCTGCAAGGGGTGCCTTGGTCACCACCCCCAGGGAAGAGCATCACTCCCGCCGGGGCTCTGTTCTGCAGAAATGTGGGGCAGTTTTCCCATTTGCTTCAGTGTGGCTTTTGTTGTATGACCTTAGTCACTTGGGATTTGCCACCAACGCACTGTTCCCTGCAGCTTTGTTTTTATCCGTGTTCAGTGTTCTGCTGGTGGCTGTGGTGCCGTGTCCCACCCAGTTGCCCCTGGATGTCACCTGCTTCTGGAGAAGCTCGGACAGCCCCACACCACCCCCACACTGGTAGAACTGGGGGAACCACACCACTGTGGAGCAGGGCAGACCACCCCTGCCTTTCAGAAGAGTTAGTGAGGCCCTCTGTACTGGGTTACAACACATTTTCCCAGCTCAGGTGGGCCGGTGGCTCTGTGGAAGCTTTTCCAGGAAACTGAGCTCACTTAACCCTGCCCCCAGTGAAGCCAGCAATGAAACTGATCATGACTTCAGTACCTGCAGAGCTGGATCTGCTGTAAAAGAGGATGCAGCAGGCAAAGCAGGTTTGAAGTGCGCAGCAAACTCCCTTAAAGAAGGAGCCTTCTTTCGTAAACTTGGGAGAGGATATAACTCTTACATGAATGAAAGGATATGGGCCATAAACTTGTGGGAAGCAACCAGTTCTTGTATGGTAGAAATACTTCGAAAATATATGATTTCATTACAAAGATTAAATTTATTCTGAGTTTCTAGGAGAAGCAATATTTCATTTTGGCCTTACACATCTATCCTATGTGGCTTTAAGGGTGTAGCTATGTTAATATATGCTGATTAGAAGCTGTCTCCAAGAAGAGACGAGCAGTAATAAGCCTCCTTACGCTCCTTTTCTCACCCAGTCTGTCTTGGGAGTGCTGTGAGTAGCACTGAGCAAAACCAGATGAAATTTAATACATTTGCCACTCTGCCATCCTTAGACCAGCAGAAACAGAAAGAGCTCAGTTATTTCAGTACACACAGTGCTTTACCATTATACAAATAAAAACATCTCCCCATCTTTGTTTCTGAGCAGAGAGCTGGACTCATCTGGTGATCCAGCAGATGATGTTTTAGTGTGCATCGCATGGCTCTGTGGGATCACAGTAAGCGAGGGAGAGAAAACTCCTTGCTTCCATCACTTCTCTGGCATGTTAAACCAACCTTGTCTGGGATTAATTTGAGTCCTGGCTTTGGCTGTCTCTTGTATTAACGTCCCCAGCAGACCAAGAAATACTTCAATTAAAAAAAAGGTTCAGGCTATTGGTTCTGGCTGCTTTCATTGGAACAACTTTTACCAAACAGCAATGGGACTTGGGGTGGGCCTCTGACTTTCCAGGAGACCGCAGTCTCTGGTGCTGACCACATGCGGGCTGTTGCAGAACCCATTTATTACCCTCGGAGCTGCCTGCAAATCAGCAGCACTGATTCCTGTGTGTTACCAGAACTACACTGCACAGAGCAGTGACTACAAGACACAGAGGAGTCAAACATCCTGGTCTTCTAGCCGCTGCTGCTGATAAAGTGTGTTTTTAAACACTAATATTTTGCTGTAACTCCTGAAGAAGAAAAAGCCATCAAAGTTGTCCTTCCTTCTTTTTATTCCTAAAGACGTGTTAGTAGAGAGATTAGTATGCCTACAGCAGACCCTTAAACTCTTTGAAGCCACAAGGTAGCATTGAGTAGTGAACATTATTCAGAAAAATTTCTTTCCACCAACATCTGACCTTGTGATCCATCCCCCCCATAAGGTTTTGCTGTGCTTTGATTATCTCTGCAGCCTTGTTTGGGTGTGAATGCAAAGGTGACAGTGCCTCTGACTGTGACTCAGTAGTACCAACTATCTGTGGGGAAAAAAAAGAAATTCATGAATTTGGCTCCACCATTTTTATCCTGAACTAGTTTCTGGGTAGATCTACAGGGGCTTTGCAACTTCCAGAGATAAAAAGAATTTGGGGATTACGCTTTAAAAAAATCAGTGATAAACTAAAAGAGGTCTGTCTTCAGGTTATTTCTGCTGTTGAACTACAGTACAGTGAATAAGTGCTGGTGACACACAAACACACTTGTTTAGAACAACCTTAAATACTACTGGCCAGAAAGCTTATCACTGGTGCTGATGCAGGGTGGCAGTCAGGACTGAACCAGCTCCAAGCTTTGCTGGCTGGTGCCACGGCATCAGTGCATCCTGACTGTGAGAAGGGGAAGGCCCAGGGCTGACAAGACATAGTCCAAAGGAAGCATACAAAGTCAGTGATGTGTAGACAATGGCACCCAGATATATAGCTGAGACTGGAAACAGCAATTCCCTCTTTACACCCAGCATGTTAATTGCCAATATGCACTAACTCCAAAGACAGATCTGAAGGAGGACATGGACAACGAGCTAAAAGTCAGTGAAATTAGGATGGTGAGTGCTGGCAGCTGACATAGTAGGGAGAATTCCTTCATGCCCCCTCATCCTTCAAAAGCACAAAAATTCCAATGACTTTTTAAAGTCTTCCACTATGCAGAAGATTTTCCCAAAGCATTTTGATTGCTATGGCTGTTAATCCACATCACAGATGGACAGAGAAACAAATTAGTGCAGCGGGATGAATTACATGGGTTTTGTAGCTGTACGTCTTCTCCTATCTCACCTGACCAACAGCAAAGGCATGTGATGACACAGCTTGTGACAAGAAGCCAGACAGATACACACTTATTTCAGGGCTGAGCCTTTCAGAGAGATGGATACTCACTCAGTAAAAGGGGCAAGTTCCAGAGAGTGAAGACTCTTGCAAAGAGCACTTGTCCCCTTCCCTTCAGCAAAGGGATGCAGGGAATCACAGGTGAGACATGTGCCTTCACTTTACACATGGTTGTAACCCTGGGGCAGCTATTTGCAGGTGAGAAGGTCTTGGTGGTGGCTTAGAAATATCTGTGCAAAGCAATAGCAAGAAGCAGCAGTCCAAATACAGCGAGGAAAGGAACTGGAGCTTTGCTGTGTTTGCCTGGTGGGTACAGTAACACGTACACTGATTGTACTGCCACAGCCAGAACTGATTCATTCAGTGCCTCATGCTGTGTAGATGCATGTTTAAGAGCTAGTTTAGTTTCACAGTCACTCAAAAGTCCTCATTGTGTAGTTCATAAAATAATCTTGCCATCTTGGCAATAAGCTGCCGTAAGCTGCCATTGCAATAAGCAATAAGCTGCCATCTTGGTACCTCTTATCGCATATCCTCTGGGAGACATTAAAATGGAAGACCCCTTCCAGGATTGCATGGCTGCTTTAATCACATACAACAAATTTTCAATAATCAGATAATGTCTGTATTGCTTTTTTTTTTTCATTGTTTAGACTTCATATTTGTTTACTAAGGCAATCTGGCAGTGGTAGAAAAATCCAGGCTAACCACACATTTTCTTTGTACAGGACCATAGACATGAGCTTTAATTTATGTCTGCAGCAGGATTTCATTTAAGATTTGGGTACTGAAAAGTTAAATGTTTGCCCTCCACAAAATGCAAAACACAGATGTCATCTTGCCAAATATAGAGAACCCATAATCAAAACTGCATAGACTTTATAGCCTACATTGTGCTCTTCTGCAACATTGTTGTATAAAAACTGATTTTTTTCAGCCCTTACACAGTGTTGCGTCCTGCCTATGTGAGTGAGCACTGGGTATGCATGGAGCTCTGCCTGAGCACAGATTAGAGGGCAGAACAATGTGGATGATACTGCAGTGGGTGTCTGCTACAGAGACCACCTGCTCTGGAGGAAGAAATAGACAAGGGGCATCTTCAAACAACTGGAAGAAGCCTCACATTCAGACTTCCTGAGACATTGAACTACCGTGTTATCTGCTGGAAGGGCAACACAGCAGGGCACAAGCAGTTGAAAAAGTTTCTGAAGTGTGTTGACAACAACTCCTTGACACAGGTGGTTGAGAAGCCAAGCAGGAAAGATGTTTTGCTGGACCACATATTTACAAACAAGGAAGAACTGGTTGGAGATATTAAGATTGGGGCAGCCTTGGCTACAGTGACCACGAGATGAGATGGTAGATGTCAGGATCCTGAAAGACAGTAGAGTAGCAGAGCAAATAGCAGGATCACAACCCTGGACTTCTGGAGAGCAGACTGTAACCCCTTCAGAGATCTGCTTGGAAAAATCCCATGGGATATGGCCCTGGAGAGGAGTCCCAGAGAGCTGGCTGATTTTCAAGGATCACGTCCTCCAAGCTCAAGAATTGTCCATGCCAACAAGCAGAAACCAAGCAAAGGGGGCAGGAGGCCTGCATGGATGAGCAAGGAGCTCCCAATGAGGCTCAGACATAAAAAGGAGGTGTACAGGAGGTGTAAGGAGGGACAGGTGGCCCAGGAGGAATATAGAGATGCTGTCTGACTGTGGAAGGATGGGTTCAGGAAAGCCAAAGCTCACCTGGAGTTGAATCTGGCAAGAGATGTGAACAGCAACAAGAAAGGTTTCTACAGGGTCTTCAGGAGTAAAGGGCATCCTAGACAGAATGTGGGCCGATGACTACATGGAGCAGGGATTTGATGGCAAAGAATACAGAATAGGCCAAGTGACTTTGTGCCTTCTTTGCCTCAGCCTTCAGGAATCCCAGGTCCCTGAGAAGAAGGGGAAAGTCCAGGGGTATGTAGACTTGCACTTGCTGGAGGATGAGCAGGTTAGGATGCATTAAACAAACTGGGCTCACACAAATCCATGGGATCTGATGGGATGCACTGAGTCCTGAGGGAGCTGTCTGATGTTGTTGGTTGTGGACTCTCCACCAGTGGAGGAATGCAAAATCCTGCTGGACACAGCTCTCAGCAACCTGCTTGAGCTGACCCTGCTTTAGGCAGGAGGGTGGACTAGATGTCCTCTAGACAAGGTCCCTTCCATCTTCAACCATTCTGTGACCCTGCAGAGACAGAGTAGACCGTGCTCCAGCTGCTCAGAGCTCCAGCCCTGCCACAGCTGGCTTAATAGGAGTGACCATGTTTCTCTCAGGCAGGGCTGCTGAGCTAGATTTCTTCCATACCATTTCCATTGTGACAGGGAGGTCTGCTAAAGAAGATAATGAAGAGCATTCAACAAGGTTAAGAAAGCAAGTTCTCTGAGTTTCTGGCACAGCTCGTGGAAGCAGAGATACATCAAGCTCTTTGTATATAAGCACCTGTGCTTGGGAGCATAACCCAACTATTAAATGACAGGAGTGTAGAAAAAACTTATCCACTGGGCAACTTTCTCCATAATTACTGGTTACTGGAGCTTTTGCACTTTCTTTTGAAGCACTCCACAATTGGGTGCTGGCACTCAGACAGGGATTGGATGCTGAGATGCTATTCTGCTAATTTGTAAAGTGCAGGAAATATCAAATTACCTTTGTTAATTTTAATCCAGTTTTAAAGACTATTCTATAGGCAAGCCCTTAAGTGTCATCTGAAAAAAAAAATGTATAAATTGAGCTTGTTTCAAATTTGAAAGTGTTTAAGAAGTTTTCCTATATTTTCTAATTTTTGCATGAAGTTGGAAAAGAAAATGCCCCTCTCTTCCATTCACTGTCCCTCCCATTTTATTGTTGAACATATTGATAAATATGTCCAACATGCTTCCATTGCTCTACCCACTTACTCTCCAGCTTCTCATCTTCTCATGACCTTCTTGTCTTTTTGGGCAGGGATGGAATTGTGAGCTTCTGGGTGTCCCACAGCACATGGGTTACATGACCACGCTCTTCAGACACAGCCTCACGTAACTGCCATGACGGCCAATGCCCTGGCTGTTTGGGGTGAAGGCAGAGGGAAATGCATATTACTTTCCATATGAGTCACAGACCTTGAGCAGTGTAAAGCCAGCAATGACAGAGTTAAAAAAGATTGTGAAAGCAGGTTTTTCAGAGCTCAGACTGTTTGCAGCTTGAAAGCGTACTGTAGCTTTGAGGAGAGTTTTTCATTATTGGACAGGATCCAGCATCTTACCATCTATGTTACAGTTTGCTCAAAGGCAGGCAGACTATGAAGAAATAGCAGCCACATCTGTGGCAGCTACATTTATCCCATCTGCTTTTTATTTTATCAACTGGGAAAGTAAAATCCTAGTCATCACACAAGACTGTTTTATAAGGATTAGTACAAATAATTTGGCACTGACAGAACATACACATAAATGTTTTTCCTTCTGGATAAGACATTTAAAAATTACATTTCCAGTGGATTTAATTACAGTTAAAAGCTTTCACCATTTATTTCAAGTCATTATAGTGCTTATAAGCTTCATTCAAGTAGTTCTGTGCATCCCTTGCCCAAGTCATTTTTAGAACAGGCTATTTAAAAACAGTTACCTCACAGTGGTCATTAATACAGCATGGGTCTGGATGCCCCCATTTTACCTTTGCTCAGGTCAGTGTGGTTACTGCCACCAGGTGAAGGTAGGAGGCTAGTGTGGATGTGGGGAGTGAGAAGGAATAGCAAACAGGAGAAGCAGGAAGACAGAAAATACAGCTCCATAACACATTTTCTTTTGTTACTGAGACCTGTCCCAGGTATTACGAGTAACCACATCATGCAATACTGTTTATAAAGCAACCAGGTGCTTCCCCGTGATCTCATTATGCTATCAACCTAAGCACACACAACCTCATTTGTCTGGAAGGGAAAAACCTTTCATTTCTGGTTTAGTTCTGCAGGCACTGCCCATTTGTTCCCATGCCAGCATTGGTTAATTGATTTCCTCTCCCTCTTTTTTTGTTCAGATGTCCTCCTTCTTTCCTGTGTATTTCTCTAGAGCAGTCATAACCTCTAACAAAACAAAGGTTTTACTATAGTAAGCAATTAAAAATCATTTATGTCCCCTCTTCCTAGTCATTTTGTCAATACTGTCCTGTACCTTTTTCAGTTTAGGTAAATATTTCCTAAGCATGGACAACAAGAAACTTGTATAGTGTGCTGGGGAATTGTTGCCAATGCCTCATATAATGACATTAATATGTTCTTATCTCTACTAGAATTGATTCATGTGTCAGAGAGTTTTTGATCTCCCCAGGCACAGAGAAGCTACATCTTTGGCACTAAAGCACAGGGTGTTCAGTTCTTACTCTCAGGGTCCTACATGGAATACCTCTGAAAGCCCTTTCAAAAGGATGCCAGTGTCACTATCCTCATTTTACAAAGGCAATTCAGATGATGAAATAAGTTGCCCGAAGCCACACAGCAGGCTGATAGCCAAAATTAAGTGAAGACTATGTGTGCCTTGACCAACAAATGCTTTGTCTTCTAGGCCACAGACTGCAAAGAGAGATCAGACAGGCCTTTTTAATCTAAGGGCTAGAAAAAATAAGGTGAAATACTGTAACTGCGGAGGATGGAAGACCATTCTTATGGATAAAACAGAAAATGACCCCTGTATGAAATTCTGTAGACATTATATCCATAACACTTTTGAAAAAAAAACCCAGGAAACATGCCAGAGCCCAACATTGCTTTGCACTCACGTGGGGTCTTTCATCTGCGGGGTACAGGCTATCCTTGCCAGGTCTGAAATTATTTCCAGCTTGCAAGCAGACAAGTAGCTGTATTACAGGCCCAAGTAATATTGCTTAGCCCTGATGCTGCAAGTCTTAAATTTTTTACTTTATCCACTGTGATTAGCAGCAGCTGCTTACATGGCTTTTCATTAAGTACTCAAAAGAATCTTTGGAAGACTTTGGTCAAAGTCACTGGGAGCTGGAAAATGAGAAGCCTCTGAGTTTGGGACATCTGTCCCAACCCACAGTCCTCCACTAGGTTTCTTAAAATCTTGCTATTGACACTTTCCTCTGAGACAAAGAGAAAGCCTTCAGGGAAGTAGGTATCACATGCATTTTATTGCTTGAAGCAATGTCTGAAAGAATAACCTTCACTGAATTTAGATCTTATCAAAAGTTTCTAAACATGTTATCCTGATTAAAGAAATGAAGAACTGTTGCATTTGGGAGGTATCTCTGGAGATTGCCCAGTCCAACCCCCTGCTCAGAGCAGGTCAGATACAGCAGGTTGCTCAGAGCTGTGCCAAGTAGGACTTGAATATCTCAAGGGTGAAGACCATCCACAACTTCTCTGAGCAACCTGTTCCAGTGTTTTACCACATTCATGCGGAAAAAAGTGTTTTCTCGTGTTTCAGTGGAGCTTCATGTATTTCAATCTGTGCCCATTGCCTCTTGTTCCTTCACTGGATACTACCAAGAAGAGTCCGGCTCCATCCTCTTTACCCTCTACCCACACCACCCCCACCCTCTTAACACATAGTTAAGATCCCCCTGAGTCTTTTCCTCTCCAGGCTGAACGTACTCAGCACTTGCAGTCTCTCCTCATATGACAGATGCTTCAGTCCCTTCATCGTCTTTGTGGCCTTCACTGCACTCACTCCAATATGTCCACGTCTGTCCTTCACTGGGGAGCCCAGGATGGCATGCAGAACCTGCACATGCCTCAATAGGGCTAAGTAGAGAGGAAAAAGCACCTCCCTCCACATGTTGGCAATGCTCTAATGCAGCCCAAGACGCCACAAAGGCACATTGCTGGCTTATGGTCAACTTCTTATCCACCAGAATCCCCAGGTCCTTCACAGAGCTCCTCTCCAGCCTGTTCGCCCCAGCATATACTGGTTCATGGGGTTATTCCTCACCAGGTGCACAGTTTGGTATTTTTCTTTGTTGAACTTCATGAGGTTCCTGTTGGCCCATTTCTCCAGCCTGCCCAGGTCCCTCTGACTGGCAGCACATCCACCTGGTGCATCAGCCACTCCTCACATTTTTGTATCATCTGCAGACATGTTGAGGATGCATGCTGCCCCATCTTCCTGGCCATTAACGAAGATGGTAAACAGGATTGGACCTATTATTGCCATGGAGGGCAACCCTTGTGACTGGCCTCTGACTGGGCTTTATGTTACTGATCAAAGCCCTTTAGGTCTGGCCATTCAGACAGTTTTCAATCCACTTCACTATTCACTTATCTAACCCACACTTCACCAGTTTGTCTTGAGGATGTTATGAGATACAGCATCAGACATCTTGTTAAATTCCAGAATAACACTATCCCCTGGTCTTTCTGTGTCCATCAAGCAAGTCACCTCGTTGTAGAGAGCCATCAGGTTGTTCAGGCATTATTTGTCCTCCATAAATCCATGCCAAGTACTCCCAGTCACCTGCTTGTCTGTAAATGGTTTCTAGGATTACTTGCTCCATCACTTCATGGACAAAGTGTACATCCACTTTTTAAAAATCTGATTGTCCTCCACTGAGGCTGAGTCTACATCACTCTGGACTTTACCACTGGACTTAGGAGCCTGGAAAACCTGAGGGTGTTGTACCTGTAAAGAAAGAGAGGAGAAGGGCATTGAGAACCTCAGCCTTCTCCACATCTTTTTTCACCAGGGGCCCTGCCTTATTTAGCAGTAGGGCCGTGTTTTCCCTAGTCTTTCTTTTGCTGCTGATGTTCCTGTAGAAACCTTTCTTGTTGCCAGATTCAACTCCAGGTGAGCTTTGGCTTTCCTGAACCCATCCTTCCACAGTCAGACAGCATCTCTATATTCCTCCTGGGCCACCTGTCCCTCCTTACACCTCCTGTACACCTCCTTTTTATGTCTGAGCCTCATTGGGAGCTCCTTGCTCATCCATGCAGGCCTCCTGCCCCCTTTGCTTGGTTTCTGCTTGTTGGCATGGACAATTCTTGAGCTTGGAGGACGTGATCCTTGAAAATCAGCCAGCTCTCTGGGACTCCTCTCCAGCAGATGTGATCCTGCTATTTGTTCTGTCACTTTCTCTCAGGATCCTGACCTCTACCATCTCACAGTCACTGCAGACAAGGCTGCCACTGATACTCATACCCAGCTAGTTCCTCCTGGTTTGTAAGTGTCTGGTCCAACATAGTACCTCTTTTCTTGGCTCCTTGATCACCTGTGTCAGGAAGATATTGTTTACTCTTGCATTGGAAATGTCTTGAATAGCAGGTCTATTGCTGGAAAAAAAATAAGAACACTTCCTCTTGGTGGTAATAGCTTGTAGCTTCATAGATCTGTGGTTTTGTTAACTGGGTAAATGCTGGCCTCAACCTGAAATACACATCTTTAGTTTTTGCTTACTGCACAAATCAGGAGTATATAGGCTTGGATACAGGGCTGAGGATTACATTGACTTATTCCTCAAATGAAACTGGCACAGATGTCAGTTCTTCTACTTCATCAAGCAGTGGAATGACACTCCACTTTGTCAGCAAGTTGTCTATTTTAAGAGCAAGACATATATTCTGATGGACTGTGAATTACAGAAAACATAAATGCAGCTTTGCATTTCTGAAAGATGTTTACGGCACAGATTTGTGAATCTGTACCCAATGACATGGACCTTAAACTTACATTTTTACTATATTAATTTGCCATCTCATTTTACTACATTTAATTTGCTGTTTGCACTAGGTTTATTTGCTTTTTGTGCTAGTAACTCTGCTGTGAGGAAGACTTCTATAGTGCATCCATGAAGGATGTTATTACACAGTGGTGGTCTCTAAAATAGAACTAATTCTTGCTCCACTCCACAGAATTTTTAACTTTCATTAATAGTTGAAGAGATTGGTTTGGTTTTGGTTTGGGGCTTTTGGGGAGAGGCAGGGGGGTGATGCGACTGTTTTGTATATAAAACAAAATGCAGGGATTCTAAAAATGTTTGTCTACCAATCTGTATTTGATAAGCAAGTTTATCTGGGATAGGGGATGAGGTCTTCTTTTTATTTCAGTGAGTGCACAGCCACCATGTGGGATGGGGCATTGCCCTTTTACCATCATTAGCTCTGTTCTTTTGACTTGCTGAAGGGTTCCCCAGGGCTCTTCAAAGGCCCTGTCTGGAGGAGAGAAAGAAAGGAACATGAGTGTAGAAAAGGGGAGACAGAAATGCTCTAGTGCATCCCACAAGCCATCAGGAAATCAACACTTACAGTACTATTGCTGTAGGCTTAGAGGGTGGTGTTAATGCTGTAAAATAGATCCAGCTCTGTGACACTAGGAACAGCTGCCTGGGGAACAGCCCTTGCCAATATGGTCTTCTTACAAAAAATCTTTCATCTTGTTGGCTGAAATGCCCTGAATCATGAGGGCTGCAGAGGACAATGCAGCTTTTGCTGCCCAGCAAGCCTTCAAGAAGTATTTTGTTCTCCATTTTCACCATATTTCCCAGTCTTCTTTGGCATGTTGTCAGCTCCTGCAATAAAGTACAATCAATTCTGTGCATGCTCTTACACAGAAGGTGACACATGCTAAGTTTAGGGAACTGTATAACTGTGAAGTGCTTCTGTATTACTATGCATGCATAATGAAAGAGTCCAATATCTAAACCCTTTTCAAAGCAAGTGAGTTCTTTAGCATAGAAAAGTTAATCACAATTTCCATGTTCTCAGCTCCAATTAAGTCCAGTGTATTCAAACTTGGAGCAAAGTGTATGCACTGATACACCCATTTTACTCATGTGATAGCTTGACAATTAGAATATTTTAGCAACAA
>VYZV01043213.1:13052-63490 GCA_013401275.1 Pandion haliaetus | reverse complement strand
CAATTAGAATATTTTAGCAACAAATTTTATTTTATTAATAAATTATTTAGTTAATAAGTTAAAAATCTAGAATTAGTATCTTTACTTGGTTATTCAAATAGATGGTCTAGTGTTTTCATGCAGAAGAAAGTAAGTGGAAGGCAGTGAAAAAAGAAAAGATGGAAGGTAAGCGTGACCTCTGTGTTAAGTCTTTACTATTCAAGACTGGTATGGAAATAAAACAAAATGACACTGTTCCTGGAAAAAACCTGGGACAGTAAGGAGTGGCTTATTTATCTATGTTAACTTGCTGCCTGCTGCAGTGTTGAGGCTGAAGATGTCAGCTACAGGAAACACTTCAGAAGTTGGTTGTACACAAAAGGCCTCATTGCAATACAATGCAGCTGCCACCACCATCCTGAAGTGGGTCCATTGTCTCCCTATTTATTGCGCTTTCAGCCAACTCTTGGTATGCATCACAGAATTTATATGGAGATGGGAAATGCATAGAAATCAAAGCATAGAACCATTTTTTCTGGACTTGTGGAAATTAAAACTAGGTACAAGTTACAATATATACAGTCAAGAAATTGATATTGCATTTCATACATGCTGTTCCTAACATATTATTCAAGTTCTTTTAAGATTCATCCAGGCTTAGCCTACTCTGACATACTAACTTCTATAGCCAAGAATGTAACTGAAAACAGCCATGTAGCTGCAGTCGCTACCCTAAATACTTACCCACACTCTGACAGGAGCTCTGTCCTCCAGGTCCTCCTAACTGCTACTGCACCCATAGCAATGAGACTCACTGTCATGGAGCATGACAGTGTTTTCAGTAAAATACCTTTCATCTCTTTCTGTGGGAGATGGATAACTGAAATGCTTCAGTGCAAGTACCTCTGCCTATTGACATGTAATATGACCTTAGTGCTGTACTCATTTCTGCAAGAAGAGTTTAAAGGTCAGGGAAAGTAGCAAGCATGGCTGAGCAAGCAGATGAGGACATCTTTACATCAGTAAAAACAAGTATGAGACAATTTGTAACACAAGGAGTGCAGAATTAGCCCTTTGTAACACAAGGAGTGCAGAATTAGCCTTCTGTGAATAAGGACAGTTGTGTCAGTTTCTAAAAGATACTTATAAACAGAAGTGAAGTTTAATAGCCTACAGGTTTTAAAACCAAGGAGTCCTAACATTGTTTTGCTACAAAGCTGTGCACCTGGAGAAGCATCTTACTTCTCTATAAAAGCCAAACAGAACTATTTCAGGAGTTTTAGTACTTATTTGAACTGTGTCCAATTTAAACAGCAGGCAGAACTGCGTAAGAACGGATAGGCACCTAACAGATAAAGTCCATCTGATGCCAGATTACACTAGTTCATGGATAGTGGAGTTGGACTCGATGGAGTTGGACTCAGGTTGGACTTGATGATCTTTATGGGTCCTTTCCAACTTGAGATATTCTATGATTCTAAATTCAAACTAAAAGAAGAAAAATAAATTGTAGAACAATTGCATTCAGGAAATGAAAAACAGTGCAGAGACTGTTTTGCAGAGCTGTTTCATATTTTAAACAGCTCTGTGCTTGTTTCTACAGGACTTCTGATGCAAGCCTTTGGAAAAGATTTTCTTTAGAACATGGAACTTCCTCTTGGAACGCTGTGGAGCTGGAAGCCAGCATCCAAGAACTTGCATTTTGGCTTTGCATTGTCCAGATTTATTTCAAACTAGATGACTGAACTGAAAAGGAATGGAAATTTTATAAATCTTAGCTTGAACTTTACATGCAGATAATGTGTGGGATGTTTGAGACTGTTCAGTTCACTTTTACAAAGCCAGGGGTTTTCACCTGGGGATATATCAACTTGAGCAGATGATCTTATTTCTGTCTTGATCAAAGCACTTTTGTGAATTACAGATGTTTGTATGAAATATAGTCAAATGAAGATGCTTTGTGGATTAAAAATTTCTGACCCACTTGTCTGGTCACATTGCACATCTTGTGTTATCTTCTATGAGTGCAGAGGATCTCCGCACTTTCTGCCAAGGTCAGCTGGATGGCTTGTGCAAGCCAACTTAGATGGAGCATTTCTGCTGGTTAATCTTTAATTATAACCTCCAACGTATCAGTCTTTCAGGGAAGAAAGGTACAGTTATCCCATCTTTAAGAAGAGAGAGGGAGACAGACAGCTGGAAGTTATGTTTTGGGTTTTTTCCATCAAAGGTTCCATCAATAGATAATACAAAAAGCAAAAAATATAGGCATAGTGTATGTAGTCCTAGTACTGAGATGTTCTTGATCCAAGTAGTCTTGCCTGCATTTTTTGACATTCATATTTGTACTCCCAATGAAGCATGACATCCTTTAATCCTTTTGGTACTAGTGTTTTCAGATGTAGTAATAAAAAGTACATGAAATATTTTCAAGATAAAAGAAAAGATAGGACTTAGGATATTTCTATAACATTGCTTGTCTGATCAGAAGCACGTACTGTATAGTTTCAAGTTACCAGCCCATTTTAACAACTTACCCAGATTTTAACAAAACTCATCGAGACTTTGTCTTGTCAATCATTATTCCTCCAACTAATTTGCAACATTTTAAAGTGCACTTCAGTCTTCTTTTTGCTGTGTTCCAGATAGTCCAAGTAGAGCAGCACTTGTAATGTTTCAGGTTGGATGTCTGCACCAAACTGGGACATGCTGACCTTTTTCTACTAGGCTCAGAGAACTTCAGGGTAAAATTACTGTTTTATTTTCAGTGTAACTGAACTGTTAAAGGTAACAGAGAAGTTACATTTTGTCCTTACCAAATATATCTGTGAGGTAAACATTGAAATGAAATGGTGGTGTTTGTGCGTCATTCTATTCTGAAGAACCAAAGGCCCACCAAAGTGGTGGGACCTCACATCTGCTGCTAGCCATTTTAAATGACAAAAGAGAGGATTAATTCCATATAATCCCAAATAAAGAGACATGGCCAGGAAATAAATTTTAACTTTCTTATTCTTGAAATTGATTCAGAACCCCTCAAACATAAAGCCAAATTATCAGCACATTGCTCTGTTGTGGCCCCTTGAAGAGAGGGTGGGGCAACCCAGCATTCTCACTGTTCTGGTGTGGATAAAATTCTCCCATTAGGCATGCTCATCTCCATTTTCAGATTGTATTGCTAGGTGTGTAAGTGCTACAAGCACTACTTTAGCACCACCAAAACCAGCAACTTGCTTATCCGTATTTACATTGTAGCATACCCACCAGTTGCATAAAGCTCGCTGCTGCCTACTTCAGCACAGAAGCGATCACAACACAGTTAGATTTGTCGGCCATTGTATTAGTTAGCATATTGACCTATTGCCTAAGTATCTGGTATGCCTGATACCTGTAATTTTAAATTAACCAGAACACGTAGCCCAGTCTGAAATATCTTGGTTTTTTCTTTTTAATTTCATGGGTGTGTTCTTCCTTCCTTTTGGCTTTTGCACACAGTTCTTTTTCTCAGCACATGTATGTTGAAGTGAGAGTGAACGAAGTCCCATGCTTTCATTTTAAAAGGCAGTTTTAAGCTACCCCTAGGGAACCTTCAACTTCTTGAACTACACTGACTTACCTTAAGATTGTGCAGCTGCATTGTGCAACAGAGGCAGAATCAAGGCAGGAGATTGCTGGTACGTTTCCTAGCCCGTCTTTACCACCGCCTGTATTCCTGCAGCCGGAAAACCATCCTTTTCAATCACTACTAACAGATGATGTCCCCTGTCACACTCCAACAGCTGTGTGTGCTGTGTCACCAAATTCCTCTGATAAAAACCATCACAGATGAAGCCACCAGGATGATTACCTTAAAATATGTTTTACTGTACTCTGATCCTACGTCTAATGTCTGTTGCATTTTTGTGTCAGACTTGCTAGCAAGCACACTTTAAGTTGTGGAACTCAACTTTAAACCTTGCCATTCAAGAAACAGCAGCTCAGAGCTCAGAAACCTATTAAAGATGGTAGCAAGTGCCCTTGCAATGACGGTTGCCACTTCTCTCATCACTCTTGGATGCCACTACAATAGGCTGTGCCAAGTTTCTGCAAGTGATCCCTTTGCCCCCCTCCACCCTTGGATGTTTGCAGGACCCTACCAGACAAATCCACAGCCGACCTGACTCGTGTTTCAACAAGAAGGTTGGGCTGAGTGACCTCCAGACATACTTCTATGTACTAGCTCCCAGAGGAAAACAGTCAGAACACAATGTCTGTGGATGGAGATTTTCTGTTTGTTAGTTATTGCTTCTCAGAACAGACAACACCGATTCTTTAGGATTTATATTGCATGGAGTATGAAAAGGCTGTCTGCTCTAGCCTTGTGCTATGAAATATCCCACCTTGAGCAGAACTAGCACATAGGTGCAGTATGTTGGAGATGTATTTAAGAATGTTCTGCCTCAAAACATGAGGAAAGTTATGTTCATTGTGATCATGAAGACATAGACAAAAAATTTAATAGGCTATGCAGGAAGAACCTGAGCAACCCACTGCGGCAGGAATTGCATCAAACAAAAGATGACAAATAAGGATTAAAGTAAGCCATTCTGTATAATTATCTGTTCATTGGAGGCTGTTTGCAGCAGAGTACTCCACAGCAGTGCAGAACCACTGGGGAGAGAAGACAAAAAAACAAAACAAAACTGTGCAGACAAAGGTATGTTCTGCAAAATAAGTTCAGACAATATCCAAAAATGAATGGTTGAGACTACAGAGAAAGAAGCACTCTGTGATAGTTGTATAACATCTGAAGAAGTGGAGGGAAATGCCTTTCAGACCAGTACTATTGCAAACAAAAATCATGTACAGTAGGTCAGGTTAGAGTGCCTTGACCTACACATTGTAACACTGGGACTCAGAGGACAGCCGTTAATAATTTCTATCAACTTCATTTTAAAAGAAAAACCATGAACAGTAGCAAAAGAGGGAGGTTTTCTTTAGAACAACTAGCATACATTAAAAAACTGTGGAGTGCAAGCTACATGTTAGTTCTAAATTAGCCTTTATTTGGAGAGTCCTTAAGGCCAAATTATTGTTGCTTAGCAGTAGTGTGTCCCCTTGAAAGACAATTGGTAAAGGTGGGAGACAGACTCCAATGTCTTATTCACTGTAGCCTTACTTTAAGTGACCACACACTTTATTTTATTGACAGATATCTTGTGGTTGCTATGGCTAAGCACTGAAATGTTTCCCGAATGTCTTAGTGATGTCCCCGTCTCAGCAAAGCCTATGTGCTGCAAATTCTCTGAAAGTTATCAGGTCCAGGTTGATTATGATGCATTGTTTAAGATATCCTGGAATATTTTCCTTTCCTATTAAATGTTCTTGTTGCTACAGAGTTTGTTGTACATTAACCTTTCTGGAGGTAGTGACGAAGTTACTACACATTCAGTCTATAGCTTCATCGATAGCTTGCAAAATTAATGGCTGATAGCAGTTTAGTAGTAAATTCGTGCAAGACTATATTCTTTCCTCCATCTTTGATATCTCACTATCTGCAATTAGATAAAGCTGGACAGCAATGCAATACCTTTCACACTGATAAATCCAGGTCAAATTTTTCCACAGAACAATCCCTGAAATAATTTTGGCAATGTAATAAGAGGATTATCTACCCCAGCAACCTCCTTTCAGCTTTTTGTGTAGAAATTAGAGGCCCCGGACTTCTTTCTAGGGTCCCCTAACTACTTTGAAATATGACATTAACTTGCAGAGTTATTTAATATTTCAAAGATACTTAAACCCAGTTTAATCTAATCCTCATCCATAATTATACTTTTGATCTCTTCACTTTTGTCCCACAGAAAGGTCCAGTCTTGACTTTTGTATAAAGTTGTATTCATCTTCACAATAAAATTTATATAGATTGTTATTCTGCTCTGTGAAAAAAATCCTGATAATAAAGCACTAGACTCGCCTGTGAAAAACGTGTTCTAGTGAAATTCTTAGATAGAAAGAAGCAGCAAGTTCTCCTTTAAAAAACTATTTTGGTGGTTCTTAGCACTGGCAGTCACACATGTCTATTAGTATGGGGCTGAGTCCCATTTTCAAGATGACTTTAGCTCCCCAGGGAGAATTTATGACGTCTAAACATGGCCATAGATCTTGGTCTTACTACTGAAAGATAAGTAACTTCAGGAGGCATTCAGAAGATCTGAATAAACACTCAGAGTGGTAAACCATGGAATCAGCTGAAGCTAACAACATGCACAGAAGCTGCTGTACATTATAGCTAATTTACATCTGATTAATTAGATGACAATTATATGACTTTAAGTATTTGATTTTAGCTAATGGTAGCAGAAAACATATTTCTACACCATGTCCAAGAAGTAGCAGAACAGTGGCTGTTAAAACATATTTCCTCTAAGTAATATTGAGAAGCAAAGCCACAGAAACCAGAAGGGTCACCCAAAGGGCTTGAGAGACCTTTCTCATGATAGCTCCCCCTCTAAAGGCACTGTAGCTGTGTGCACAGACCTTGACAGGTTCAGCCCCTATAGCAGCTTTTGCAGCATACTGACCTTTTAACTATGCTTCTCTGTACTCTTTAATACTCTCACTACTTAAGGGAACAAGAGTGGGATCTTAGACATAGCTTTATGTGAAATGCTGATGCTTATTTCACTGGCACAGGTGTTGTTTAGCACGGACTGAATGCTTTCTGCCAGAAAATGAGACAACATGATATGCTGGTCCTTTTCATGTATGAACCCTAATTGACTTGGCAGCATGCATGAGATTTATGTTGCATGTTACTCTCTGTTAAAGATAGAGCCATTCCCTTATTGCCATAGTTTCCAGCTCCAGAGATCAAGTCTAGCCACTCTGCTATAACTTCACTAACTTCAGTAAACATTTCCTCCATATCCTCTAACCCTTCCTATACTACACTGTGTTCTGGGCATCCATTTAAGTCAGATATACAGTGCATGTCCTTCATCACTCACTTAATGACTAGAGTCATAGGTAGAGTACTGTCTTATTTTATCATTATTTTTGGTAATTGCAATGAACAGTGAAAAACCTGGCTGTGACCAGTGAGTCCCTCCTGTGAGAAGGCAAAATTGTCTTTCATGTTTGTGTTCATCATTAAAATAAATAATTGAGTCCTGTCCTGAGGTGAGTAGCTGAATAAATCAGCAGAATAAAATAGCAATCAAAGAAGAGCAGTTCCTTCTAGACTGATTTTTCCAGGCTTTGCTCTGCATAGGAGGCACAATTTTTGTTGCCCTGAATGCATTGCATTGTATTTCCAGCCAGAGATTCATGAAGTTAAAAAAAAAGTTTAGCATCTGCTGCCTGTATACATCAACATCCGTATTCATATATTTAAGCAAGAGTACTCAGTGGAGATTTATAAACTACCAACAAGTAACCACTTGAACTATAACAAAGAGTTAATCCTCCAAAGGTGGAAAAGGGAAGAGGGGACATATGGGAGGACTCATGGATGGGATAGGGGATTCAAAGACTTTGATTCATTGGTTTGTATGCTATGTGGTAGAGAAAGTCTGCTGACAAGTTTTAGTCAACAGCCATTAAAACAGCCTTCCAGAGTGTTCTGTTGCTAAACAATGAGCATGTTTAAGTCAAAGATCTTAGATTCAAGTGGGTAACCAAGGAGGTACAGACAGAAGAAAAGAAGGACTGCATTGTGCAACCACGGGACAGGGATGCAAGACTGTTAGGTCCCCTTCCCTGACCTCACCCAGATGGACTGGAAGCCTCCTGCAGGGCAAATGGGATTAGACTGCAGCTCAGCTAGGTGCCTAGTTTAACTCTTCACTGCTGAGTGTCCTGTGTATGGTTTTTAATCATCAGGAAGAAAAGAAAAAAGCAAGGAGTAGGGAGAGTTTGGTCCCAGTAAGCCAGCTACCTAAGAGAAGGGAATGTAGACCAGCAAGTAGTTAACAGAGATTACACCACGGAAGGTCACCTGCAGAGTCCTGCCTCATATGATGCTGCCCTGCAATCAGGCAGCCATGAACTACTCCGAGTCCTGCCTCTGAAGCACACAGCCTGGTTAGGAGGTTTTGCACTAGGGTATCAAATATAAAGGCTTTGGCCAGATAAGGACAGACTTCTGTTTACCAGTGTAGAGTCACAGAGCAATATTTAAAAGCCATACAACATACACATGTTGCTTGGGATATATGTGTTTGTCATAATGTTGTTTTTTCCTAAACATTGTCAGAACTGGCTGAGGCCCGAAACTAGTCTAAGTGTATGTGTGTTTCATCTCTCCAGGTGGACTGAGACAATAATCTATTTCATAATGCAGCCAGCTGCTAGATGTTTTGAATAAAAATAACTGAGTTGCTCTAGGGTAACATTTCTGACTCAGTCATTATTTCCATCTAGTTACCTAAATTCACAAGCCAAATCTGTTTAATTTGAACCCTTCCCTATTTCTGGGAGGAAAAGAAAAAAACCAAACAAACCCACAATTTCCACACAATCAATGCTTCTCTTAGAAGATGGAATTTGCTCATCAAAACTTTCTACCAACTTAGCCTCCAAAAGGGAAACAGTTGCAGCCTTAAGAAATAGAGTGGGAGGGAGGAGACATCTGTAAGCCAATTAGCTGTCCCAAGCACTATTGCTAAATTCATTTTCATCCTGGCATATACTAAAGCAATATAATGCAGAACTGATCTTTCCCTGGTGTCAAGCTCCTTCTCTTCTTTAAAGATGTTTCTGTGAAGGCTTCAGTAGGCTTGGGTGAAACAGAAGGACTTGGGACGTTGCCTCTGTGCTCATTGAGAGATGCTGGTGAGTGCATGTTTTTCTGCCCCCCTTGTGCCCTCTTTTGCAAATGAATATCATGGCCTGATCCTAAGCAGGTGAAAAAAGGAATTTGAAACTCTTGTAAGATTTCAGTAGAACAGTAACACAAGAGTAAGTTATTAAGTATACCAATTCCTCCAACATTTAATTTATAATAAGGAAGAGAAATCAAACAGAAGGAGAGATCAGCAGGGCAATGGAAGATTTTGGCTTCCAGCAAGTATTTCATGTTTAATTTCCAAGCGTCTGTCAACTGTATTGAGAAAAACAAATGACTCCTTTTCTTTCCTGTCTTGCATCATCTGTCCTTTGTTAGAGCTTTTCCAAACTTTATGAACTCATTGGATTGTTAGCATGCATTAGTGTGTTAGTGTGACATTTTCAACAAAACATCCTAGTCATCCAAGATCTAAATAGCTTCCTGGGAATTCAGGCTCTGTGTTGAGATACAAGATGCTTTTCTTTATCTGCATCAGCAGCAGGAGATGCTATTCAACATGGGACCCCTCTAACTGAGAAAAAAAAGCCCCGCAAAAATCCCTAAATCCCTGCAGATAGAATAAGCAACATTCAAGTTGCTGCTGACATCAATGAGCCAGAGAGATTTTGTTCTCTCTGAGTGTGTTGTGATTAATTTTTCCCTTGCAATCTAAAGATGAGCACAGGTGCCACATACTTTAACCTCACACACAATGCTCTAATCTATGAAGCAGATATAACAGATCAAATGGAGGATAATAAATTCTAAGACTGACTGAATTCTTCTGGATTTGTCCACAGGTATTTTTCCCTGTATTCTCAGGGAAACACTGACTTCAGCCAAAATGCATAGGCTTTGGCAGGTAGATTTTGATGAAATTTCTTCACTGAGCGAGCCATTGCCCTCAAATATTTAGCAAAACACAAGTTTACTGATGGTGCTAATAAGGATTTGTGTTAGTTCAAGCCACAGGTGAACTAGAAAATCAGTGTGAAGCAGACTTCACATCTCCTGCCCAAGGCATAAAGACTAGTCAACTGCAATGGGCACCATTGTTGGAGGAGAGCTAATTGCTTGGTGTTAAAACAATTTCTCTTCTTCAGAGGGGATCAGTTCCAATCTGTGAGTTAGCCTCATGGGCAGGCTTTGACCTCCCCTCTGCATCAGGTTTTTCCAGCTTCTGAAGATGAGACAGTTGGCCCTTGGTCCTTGCTGAGAGTAAAAAAAGGCTAAGCTTATCTGTGCTCTCACAGCCTATGCCAAGAGCTTGGCTGTATAATTTGTCTGCACAAAGGCAAATCAGACTGCTACACAGCACAGCTGCATCGAATTGGCAGGCTGTGTTTTCCCCTCCTCCTCTACTCATAATGCAGATAGAACTGTTCTCAGGCATGGGTCTAGCAACTCTCAGACAAAAATTACACACACTCTCTAGTATCAACTCATTTTCCACCAACAGCCAGGGAAGTTGGGACTTCTCTGTTTGGAACCGGACACATGCCAACTACACACCAAACCAGCAGCACCCTAAAACCGTGGAGTGATGTGCTTGTGTCAATGATGAACCTGATGCTGAAGTCTGAGTGGACATTTCGAAGTGCCTAATGCAGAACTTCCTTTTCAGCCTTTATTATAAAGAGACAAAAGGTGCCAAAAAAGTATGTACATTGCATACCAAGTGAATACACATCTGACCTTTGCTGAAGTAATGGTTACATTGTAGATTTATACATCACAAAACCTCTTCCTTCCTTCAAACAGCAAGAAATGCAAGAACAGTACCTGGGGCTCATAACAGCATAGTTACATTTTCAGGTTATGTTCTTTCTGAACAAATCCTGATTTTTAGACTGATCAATCAAGCTCAACATGAAGACTCACTGAGATCAATCCCTGAAAAAATAGCCCTCTTCAATTCCCAGAGGCAACTTCCCCACGGTGCTGGAGCAAGGTGGGTTGGTGTGCGAAACAGAGCTCTACTTCAACTGCTCATTGAGTCACTGTCCCAAGGGCAGTAGGGTCCCTCCTGCACTTTTTTGAGGCCTTTCATCACACTTCACTTCAGTGTTGCAGTTGTAGGTGAAATGCTTTGCACAAGCCAGTATCAATTTACAGGTCACTTTGTGATCGGGCCCTTTTGAATGACAGCCTCTCCAGTCCATCTTACAGGGCTGTGACAGAGCTTGTCTTTTGCACATTCTCTGTGGGAACTGGTTGTCCATTCCAGCCACTGGTACCATGTGCCCGTCCTCCAGGTACATTGCTAGCTTCATGCCTTGTTCCAGACTGCTGCAACAGTCATATTTCATCAATAGTAATAAAGCAGAACCAAGTGGTGGCTTCTAAAAGAGATTAAGACATAGAAAAAATATAAAATTAAACAGACATAATACTTAGAGGGAAACTGATAAACATGCCCCCAGTTCTCTCTGTGCAATAACAGAGTGGAAAGGATTTTTTGCACAGCAGTCTTGCTGTTTGTTTTCCCCCTCTTCCCAGCATGTGGAATTTTAAGTTAAATTGTTTTATTCATATGCAAATTCACTAGTGTATCCCAAACTGGCTGCTTGACAGCTTCGCTGACATTTCAGATTCATGACGTCTTAATCCAGAGTCATTAAGGTAACTAGGAGGGAGTCTGAATGTAGGAACATACTCTTTCCTGGAGAGATGTCTTTGAGATTTCAATGTAAAAAGGCACCCATATTAATTGAAAGCTTACCTGGAGTGGCAATATGGATACAAGTGCTAACCTTGTTTACATGAAACACTAAGAATGCACAGGAGTGTTTGGTATTTGCACTCAGCCTCAGAGCAACGGTCAGCCCAGGAAGCCTCAGTTTCTGGATCATTTGCCCAAGGAAATTCATGATATTATACATAATTTTCCTGAAAATTGGACTTGTTTTCTAGACAGCAGTGAGACACAGATTTATAGACAAAGCACTGCACTGTAGATGAGTCAAGATTGCGCAAGAAATTCTGGCAAGTTAGAGTAGAAGAAATAATCTGTTTGATGCTATAAGTAAGGTTCAAGAACAAAGGCTCTCATTTCCTGAGTTTCCAATCTCTTAACCTGGAGATTACGTATTTTTTGGCCTGGAAACACACACGCATACCAGGGTCTTGTTAAATAAAAATTCATTATGGAATAGGGAAACCTTGTGAGTTAATCCATGACCTCAGCGAACTTGTTCCAACAGATACGACAGGGCTGTTAACATTTATCTAGAGTGACATGATTTTCCATATTCAACCCTGTCTCTCTAGCCTCACATGCATCTACAGGCCAACATTAGTTATTCAAATTCCATTGCTTTTAGTTTCAAGCCAAGATGGAGCATCTTGAGGAATCCTACATCTTCTTAACAAAACCCCATCATTCAAAGCTGAGTGGTCTGAGGGGAGACAGACGATGAACAGTCATTTAGTCAGCTCAGCATAAGCCAGTCTAGTGGAGAACTGTAGACACCCATGTCCATATTGTGAAGCATCAATCTGTGGTTGTGAGGTTAAGCTGGCAAATGGGCCTGTGTAGCCATGGCAGGCTGCAGGCAGAAAGCAGAGGGGGTATAGACAGCAAAAAGGTGGATGTGAGGTAGGTGTGATACAAACCTACTCTCTGATTTCTGGCTGAGACAAGAAGTTTGATATAGTAGCAGCAAGGGGTGCATATCCAGCATTTATGTCAAAACATTGTTTCCCCCAATGACAGGCAACTGTCTTTTGGACTGGCAAGAGTAAAGAAAACAGAAAAGCAGAGAACTTACAGGAGGCAAATTTGTTATTTGCAAGAAGGAAGGGGTGACCACCAAGACAACCATGATCAGTATTTGGGTTTGTTTCAGCTTCACCAGCTTCATACTATCTCCATTTCTAATCAGGTCTTTGTGTCCTTCCATTTCTGGCATTTCAGGTTGAGACTTTGTGCCAGAAGAAAGCAGGTCATACCAAGAAGAAACCCAAACCATATGAAATAAAGTACAGTGTCTCTAATTCTGATGAAGCATTAACCAACTATTGCTTCCAAGGGAGAACTAACAGCCAAATAACTTCTAGCTTGTGGATCAGTGCTGAAGAAAGAGCAAGAGAAAGAATAGAATTGCTGTAGAGATGCAAACAATAAGATGGTTATGGCCTTTCAGAAATACAGGCATGAAAGACAGAGGCGCTGAGGGAGCTGCATACAGTAAAATTTCCTTTCTCCCCATCATTGCTGCCTGACCTCCATCCATACCCACCACAAATCCCTTCACTGCTACTGGACAAAATGTTGGACAGAGGCCAAGGTGGACACATTTCTTGTTTTGTTCTGGAGGATAAATGCCAGCTTAAGTGATCTTCAAGCCAAGAGGAGAACAGCTGCTTGTAGAAGGGCAAGACAAGAGGAGATTGTCTGGGCCATGAGCTCTGCTTTGTACCCCTAGGCAATAGGCCATAGGGCAGTGAAATGTGGCAGTGGGGTGGGATTCCCAGGAGGCACCCAGAGGGCAGCACCACTCTTAGCAGCCTTTCTTTGCATGTTCAGCATAAAAGATGCGTCTGGAAAGAAGGGAACCAGATGGCATACCTCTTCACCTGGCTTCTCCGGAGATCCTGCTGCTCACAGCTGCCCGGCCCAGAGAAGCAGCTCACTGCCCAGGTGCCTTTGGGGACCACAGCACTGCTCACAATACCCACGCTGGGGAGATGACTAGTGCTGGTTACTACTGTCATGAATGAGTAGTTTGGACCGCTTGAAGAATCACCTTCAAAGGGATCAGCAAAAGTGATTTAATAGGAGTTTGTAAAAGCACGACTCACTTCACAAAGTTCGATGGCAGGGCTCACTCTACTACTTAATACATGGATGAGGTGTACAAAGGAAAATCAAATTAGAATCAAACTAGAATGATTTATACAGAGATCAAAAATCCAAAAGAGTAAGGGAGAAACATGCAGAGGAAAATTGAGTTAGAATTTATTTTTCCTGATTTGCACAGAGATAAGAGGTGCAGAAAGGTAGGGGAGACCCTCCCGTTGAGTCACGAGGTTCAGAGAAGACCCCCTTGCTTTCTAAACTGTTGGAGCTTAGGTGCGGCTGGATCCACTCCTAGTCCCAGACTTGGAAAATGGTTTATATCTAAAGGGATTATGTTTGTAGCAGCAGTCTGAAGTTCATTTACAGTTTGGGGTAAATCACAAGGTTTAGTGGAACTTAATCACCGACTAATTTAATATTTACCAAATGATTCGACAGAATTTACTACAATCACAACAGTGACTTGCTATCAGATACCTGGGTCAATTCACACATGCATGCACACAGACACTAAGATATATACATATAAACAGAAGTATACCTGTTAAAAATTCCCCTCAAGTTTAGTGAAATATTCACATGGAATGTCTCAGCATTTCTCAGTAGGCAGAGTTGAGCATCGAGGACTGAAGGGTATCAGCCCAGGTCCTGTCATCAGCTTTCAGCAACAGTCCTCCAGTTTTCACAAACTGGAGAGTTTGTGAGCTCTGAGAGGCACCCCTGTCAGAGGGAGATGCTGGTTGCAGCCCACCGCTGTCCAGGAGAGCTCAAAGGGTCTCACTTAGGACCACTGTTTATGAATTAGCAAGATGATTGAGTTTTGTCAGTGTAATTTCATTGTGGCCATAATTCTTGTCAGGGAACCACAAAGGTGAGCCATGATCCAAGCAGCAGGAGTTTCAGGCATGTTTCCAGGCAACAGGAGTTTTGGGTATTGTTAGAGAGTGCCTAATCATCCTAATTCACTGTACTGTAACTAGGATAAGAAAGTACTGGGCTGTCCCAACTCACTGCGCAAGAACACAATGTTGGCTGGACCTGACATTGCAACATGGCCTGTTGGGGGCTGCAACACCACAATTGCCTTCACCTCTTCTAGCTGTAGACTACTAAAGCCCTGATCAGCCTGTGATCCAAACCCTAGCATCACCCGAGCCTCTCCCAAACAGCTCCTATGCAGCCTCCTACCCCTTCCTTTCTCCTACTGCTGATGGCAGGGCATCAACCATCTACAGTGGGGTCCCACCCTCCTGCTTGGGAAAACCTGGGGACTCCCTGGGCTCCACAGACCTGCATAACAAGCAGAAGGCTTATGTAACCCTAGGCCTACAGGTTTTAAACACTGTCTTTTCCTTGTCCTTGCTTATCTTCCAGAGGCACCTAATCACTCCACAGCTTCCTCCTGTTGCTCCTGTCAACACTCTCCAACATCATCTGGGCCCTCCAGCCTTTTACAGATGCTCTTTACACCTCACAGGCAGTAATTAGTTTGACACTGGTGGTCACGACCAAGTTCCCCTTGGATTTGCCCAGGCAGCTGGAATAGTACAGCAGAGATTTAAATTTGCTCCTTCTCCCGTGACTGCTGTCTTCATGGATCCTGGTCTCAGAATCACGCATATTCATGGCCAACAGGGCAGGAAGGATAATCTTTTAAAGCCCAGCTGCTAGAGGAAGCAACTCACTGAAACACCAGTGAAAAAGAGAATCTTGACAACACCCCAGAAATTCACCATTTGGGGTAAAATGGTAGAATAAGCTTTTGAGGTCTGACAGGAGGTCATCAAGTCAAATCAAGAGAAGATGTTTCCGTACCTCTACAGGAGTGCTTAGGGACTGGGTCACAGAAGCCCTCCTTTACCAGGCGAAGCTTCACATGAGACGTGACAGGAGATGGCTACAGATGGGTTCCCCTCTTGCTCTTGCTTTACATCCATGTAACTCCACCAATGTCCTTACTGATACTCTCAAAATACTTCTTTGTGAAGCAGAAAAGGATTTTATCTTTTGGCTCTAACATCAGCTGCAGTTGGGTTGAACAAAACTAAAGTTGGGAAACAAAGATGAAAAGATTAATAACTGTAGGGATTTATGGTTTTATTAGTATGATATACTCATCTGAATTAAATTTTAATGATCAGAAATAGGGGAATTTCTCCTTTGTTATGGGATGACATAAAGCAGATAGAATTGGCTCTTTCCTCCTCCCTTGTTTTTATATATAATTTGATTTGTTCCACATGATGCATCTTTCTGACATAGGAAGCAGGAACTGAAAACACATTTCTCTATTTATTGCATCAGGACGTATTTATTAGTACAAGGCTGTTTCATAGCATTTTGCCAGCCTTCCCCCACAAGAATAGGTGAACAATCAGTACAATAATATTGGCAGACCCAGGTGGGTTTTCATGCCATTTGATTTCACTCTCAGATGCAATATAGATAAATTCACAAAACCATCCTCCCTGCATGCACATTGTGTACATGCATGTGCAAACATCTCTGCAAAGCCATCACCAGGGGAGGAAAGTAGGGTCAGAGAAGGCATGAATTACATTGGCATCTAAGTTACTAAAATCTCATAGCCTAAAGGATGCAAATGACAGCATCATAAAACCCTCCTGAAGTTAAGCCTAAGATATTTGCATCTGGATAATTCTCTTCTATTCCATCACAGAAAACAAGAGTAAATTATTAGGATGGAGAAAGACACATTTGTTTCTGTAGTACACACCTAGAGGGTGGCCGGAGAGAGAGAGAGAGAGGATCTTGTTTTCTGCCTGTAACCTGTGCTGGGAGATGTAGTCTGTTATTTTTACGGTGAAACTGTGGGAGGCATTTTCTTTTAATTGCGTAACTACCATACTGATGGCTGTTTACTGGATAGTAGAGTAATTTTAGCAAACAGTGGTAATCTGTATAAGAAAATCAGTGTGCATAGATGGTAAACAAATGATGATTGGGCAGAGGTACGGTGGAAAATATTAGAAGTTTGTATATACATATATATGTCTTCACAAAATTTACTTATTTGTATGTACACAAGCACATATTTTTGGTATTATATACACACAGAAACCCTTACCTGGGCTGGGTTTAATTTTTGCTTTGGAAAGGTTTTTTTGGTTGGTTGGTTTTGGTGGGGATTTTTTTGCATTTTTGTATCACTGCTCTATTCTGGTCCTCCCAAGAGAAAAATCAATTACACACTCAAACAGGATATCAGATGAGTATTGGACTTGGAGTATCATCATTTAGTTAGGTTAGATAAAGAAATCACTTACATGCTTAATTTTAAATGAACCAAAAACATCTCTTTATCAATTCAGACTACACTGAAAGTAATTGGTAATGAAAAACTGTCCAACAGTTTGTTGTGCTACAGCTCAGGTGAGATGTGGGAGAAATCTGGCTCAGTTATACCGGTGTCAGACAAGACAAGAGATCCTCGTGGGCACATCTTTTTTCTTCAACGTCTTCTTCCCATGAGTGGGTGAGCATCAGCGGAGAGGCTAGTGGTTTGGAGGAGAGGTGCTGCTGGGTAGCCAGGGGAGAGTGGAGTGGCCTTGAGGACAAGGGGAGTTTAAAGCTGAAGATGCAGTGAGAAAATAAGCAGAAAGAAAGTCATGGGGAGCGCCATGGGTTGTGCACCTGCACATACTGGGAAGGGGGACTACTGCAATGAGAAGATGCCACCAGAGAGACTGAACCAAGGGGAAAGATTGAACTGTGAAATGGAGAGCTCTTTAAAAGAACAAAAAAGGGAAAGAAGGCAAACGTAAGGGAAAATAAAGACCATGAAAATGAGAACTTGGATAGGAACAAGGTGGAAGGGAAAGACAGAGACAGCCTAATTGGTATTTTAAACATTTAGTGGCAACATTACTTTGTGATGATGGCCTCTGTATGTGCCCCTCCCCTTCTCAGCTCAGCTTGTGTCAAACTGTGGGACAGCCTTACATAGGAAAAGTTATGATTTAGTGAGCAGAAAACAAATATGAATCTTAAATTCAAAAGCAAAGGAAAACTGTGGGAATTTCACCTTGGACGTGTGTACTAGGAGAGGGAGGGAAATTTCCCACTCTGCTGGGATAGTGGGTACCATTACAATGCCTAACACAGGCTCCCTGCAGACTCCTTAAAGAAATCAAACCTGTTTGTTTTAAAGTTTGAGAAGGAACATTTAAGCTGAAATAGTAATTTCTGTATACTTAGATCACAATAATCTGTTGGGTTATTACATGTACAGCCTGAGATTGTGCTCTTCTTTGTTTCTTAGGAGTTCTAAATTATGTGAATGCTTATGGTACTGCTGAACAATATAATCTAATTTTCAATACTGATTTGTTTGATTTTAGACAGAGGGGCAGATTTTTAAGTATTTCACATCCACAGACAGAGGTAGCATAATTAAAATAAAAGATATCTTAGTAACATTTTTAGAATATGTTTATAATTTCACTCTTTCTTTTTCCTTTTTCTGTTTCTGTTTCTTTTTTTTTTTTAATAGTATGTCCTGTACAAATGTTATGAATACATATGTTCTGTTAAAGTACCTATACCTGTAGAAAGTGGATTTCCCTACCAAAAATCATTTGGAGGGATACGACAGGTCAAAACCTATATATCTGATTCACTTAACAATTTTGACCTGAGCCTGAAAATGAAGATAAGGCAGATCAAAAGATGCTTTTGTGAGGAAACTGAGGGGTCAGCATCTGAACTCCTGTAGAAGAGGTCCCTCTGGCTTTCACAAAGAGGTCACAGAGAAATAATTGTTAGCACTTTCCAACCACATAGATTCAGTGTGGGAACATATCATTGTTATTTCAAAGCTGGGAAAATCAGTGCACAGAGAGGTCAATATAATTCCTTCAAGGACAGATAACGAGTCAGAGGTGGACCAACACAGAGTGGTGTTGTTCAGATTTCCAGGCCAGGGTCACAGCTATCGTGTCCATCAACACTGTTGCCAGTACCAGATGACAAACATTTGAATTATTTACCAGTTGCAGAATTTCTATTTGCACTTCTGATAAAAGGTTTCCAAAGACCAGAGCCAGCCTCAGGCATCTCAATAGCCAAGTAGAATTAAGTGTTAGTGAATTAAACAGCTGTTTACACCGAGGCAAGAGTACACAAATGCAGAAACACAGCTCTGTGCATTTAGGAGCTTTATGGCAAAACTGCTGTGCCATGGAGGTAACAGGATTCCAGTGAGGTGGCAGTTGTGCTGAAATGTTAGGAAGGCGGTTGGGAATTTAGTTGCTGAAAGCAGGACTTAAGCTGAGCTTGGGTCCTAAAATCCTTTGTAAAATTCAGCCCTTGAATCTCCATCTGTGCTGCTTTTTCTCTGTAATAAACTTGTCCATTGATCTCTTCTTATTTGAATAGCAAGCTAGCAGCAGAATGTCTAGTCCCACTCATAGACTTCTTGTCTGTCTGGCTCCAGGAATCTCATCAGAAAGGAGTTTGTTGCTTGGGCAGCCTATACACTCTCCAGTGCTCTAATAACAAAGATACTTCCCTCTGCACAAGATGTTCAGTTGCTGAGATGGTGGCTTGGCAGGATGAGAGTTGTAGTTGTGCACACAGAGCAGCCACCGATCCACTGCAAAATGTTATTTCTATCACTTAAATATAGGTGTTTCCCGGGTCACTGCTAATCTTTGATAGATTTTTTTTCTGGCTTTAAATTGACAGAAATGGAAATAAGCAAGCACTCAAGGGTCATTGATTTTATAGCACTGGTGACTGAGGCACCATATACACATCCCACCATGCAAAGAAATATGCTTGCTGCACTAATAAGGCTTTGGACACATCTTGGAGGGATGTATTTTCTTTTCACAAGCCAATTTTAGTAAACTGTAGTTTGTTATGGCATAATGTACATACAGTTTTGTGCATTTGTACAAAAGTGAACAAAAAGTTCATGTGCCTTCCCCTGTAAATTCATGCCAGAATGAAAATTTGTGGGTTTAACCAAATTGCTGAATAGTATTATCTGTTAATTAATTTGCCCAAGCAGTTACAGTATAAGGGGAGACTTCATCTAATCTAACATGTGTTGGCAGTTTAGTATTTCAGCAGTGCAAGCATTGCTGGCACTTGGGTGGGATGCTGAAGGATCACAGGGCTGGATTTTGCACGTGTGTTTGAAGATGTCTTTTTTTATGGTCACTAGCACATACGTCAGTACTGAGGTATTCAGGAGCAGTAATGATGCCATACACCTCAGTCATGGAAAGAAACATATTTTTCCTTGTACTTCAGACCCAGAGGAGAAACCCATGAAATGTAGCACTTGACATTTTTTTCTAACATAAGTGCAAATGCATGGTCCCATCTTGGTGTTTTTTTCCATTTGCTTGTCCAAATGTCAGCCCTTCCATGCAGGGTTACGCTTGCATTTCCTTCAGGTGAAAGTTTTGCATTTGCACCTGCAACTCCCAGGTCGGCAAACACGGCAGGTGAGTCGGATTTTCCAGCAGATGCGCAGAGCAGCCAGAAAACAGCCAACAAGGAAAACCCAGAGGCTTGTAAATCCAGACTTGACTTTATTTTGAGACACATTGTGGGTTTTTCACATCATGTTCTTATCAGTGTTACTGTGGCTTAAACAGGAAACCTCATACTTGTGGAGATGGGAGGACTGTATTTATAGGCAAGGCAGGATTGCTTGGTAAGGTGAGGGAGTATCCTCCTGCTGTGTACGGCTGTGAAGAATTTTCTGGGAATGACCTTGGAATTTCTGCCTCTCAGAAACCATGGCAACCAGCATTTGTTCTCGTAAAATAATTTCTTGTCTCACAGTGAGTGATTACATGCCTCCTCCAAAGTCCGAGGTAGAATCTCTCCATAAAGAAGAAAAAAAATACCAAAGAGGAAGCCTGACTTGATCGTTTTGAATCCCTACATGCCAAGTAATGCGCTGCAGCATGGTTATCTGCTGCCAGTTGAACAACAAGCCAAAGAGTAGCCGCTGAATTGTTGTCCATTCCTGTTTCTAGGTTAGCATAATTAAGTCTGAAATAAATACAGACATCTTTGGTGAATGCCCATTTGCCTCCCTAATTAACATCTAACAACTATCAGGAAAAAACATTCCAAGATTATACTGAGGCTTTTGTGATGCAGTTTGGGAATCACTCACCCAATCATTTCCCTGTTCTTCAACATATACTAAGGGGGTAAAGGCCATTTGCAAGTTATCTGTTCCTCAGATAATCAGTCTGTGCAATTCTGGCTGTATCACCTTATGTATCTTGTGCTCCCTCCATGCATAAACTCCCATCAGCTGAGCACGTGAGGGGAGAGAAATGTCTCTCACACATCCATACAGCTGAAAAAAATCTGCAGGAAAGAAAAAGAAGAAAAACCTAAAAAAAGTAAAGCTGTGGTAGTGGTTGAGCTTGTCCTTGCACCACAACGTACATCACTTGTGGCACCCTCAGTGGTGAAAAAATGTGCAAAAAAGATATGGGCAAGCCTCCACACCTGCTTTAGGGTCATTGCTGAGGTGGCTGGCATTTCGTTGCATAGGGAGGCAGGTTGCTGAAGCAATCAACTGTGCTCTAGCCATCACAGATTTATAGCTGCTTCCTTTAATCTGAAAGAAGGTTCAGATCCTGAAAATAATGTATTTTAAGCCTGGGTCCTAAGGAAATAAGTCCTAAGGGGATCCAGCTGTTTCTGCCTGTGAATAAACCCTCTCCTGCAGTAACTTTCAGCCTTCTAGCAGAAATCAAACACATCTGAATGAGGAGATGGGAACCTCAAGGACACTGATGCTTTTACAAGCATCCTGAGCAATGGGAGATGGGTAGGAAACAGACATGGGGTTTTCCCCCCTTCCCCTGTCCTCTGAGCTCTGTCCGATGGCCCTGTGCATCCCAGCAGGTCACCAGGTGGTGACCCCAACTTGTGCCCCAGGGACCCTGCAACTGTCTCCTCTGGCCCCACAGGGGAGCCCTCAAGGTCAAGGCTAGGGTCTTCTGCCCACTGCAAGAGGCGTGGAGAAGACCCTGGGGACATGGATCCAACCACTGTTGCAGTGGCCCTTGGGAACATTTCATTTCACCTGGCCTACCTCTCCTTGCAGCCTGTGAGCACCCTGGGAAAGCTAACCCATGAACATGTTTGCATGCCCACCCACTGCCTGCAGCCCCAGCATCTCAGCAGCCCACAGAGTGCCCTGCTCCAAAGGCTGCCCTGGGAACTGGGGGGGCACAGCTACTGGAAGGGCAAGCAGGCAGGGCAGTCACAACAGCACAAAGTAGGACCCTTCCCAACCATTTCTCTCAGTTGGGTCTCTCCTGGCCCTTCCCTTGGGGCTTGGGCACCCGCCCTGGAGACTGGGTCGCCCCTTGCACCCCTCATCACCTGCGCACCAGCTAGATGGCAAAGGCAAGATTTATGTGCGCTGTAATATCCCCGCAGCTAATACCATTTGTTGTGTTCCTTTATCAGAGACAAACCTCGCTACAATAGACATAATTATGATTCATGGCGTTATTAGTGACAATTAAATGTCGTACTTGAAAACAGGCAACATAAACTCTTACTTCATTGCAAGACTGCGCTCCTGCTGCTTTGCTACTGACAGTGACTTTCCCTTGCAGCTTTAAATCACCATGCCAGGGCATGGAGCTAAGCAAGGACTTGGAGCCCTTCTCTTGATGCCAGCACTCCCCACTGGCCCACAGACATCCTCCAAGGAAAATGCAGCAAAGGCTTATTTTTAGAGGAATGGAACACAGGGTGCTCCTGAGCTCTGACAGACACAGTGACTCGGAGAGCTGCAGGTTACAGTGGGACCTGCATGTGCCAGTTAAAGGCACTGCTGCCAAAATTGTGGCAGCACTGAGGCTGTGAGCCAAAGAGGGGTACAGGCTGCTTGAGGAGGCTTGCTGCAGCATGTGATGGACAAGCAGCCCAGTGCAGAGCCCTGTGGTGGGTAAAAAAGGAGCTCTTTGGGGACTCAGATTACTGTAGGTGCTTTGGGACTCCGATATGGCCCTCCTTTAAGAGTAACTGTGGTTTTGTCCAGGGAGCATGACTGCACCGATGCACGCACGGACTCAGGGTGCGTACCATCCCAACCCCAAAGCCTGGGAGCCCAGATACAGGGGTTTTCCCCATGCCGAGCCAAAGGGCTTTGCAGAGGGGTGCAGTGATGCTGCAGCCAGACCCACAGTAGCCCTGTGTCCAATAGATCCCCCAGCCTTCCTGGGCCACCAGTACACAGATGTCAGTGCTGAAAAGAAATGCTTAGCAGACATGTGCACTAGCTCCCAGATCAATTCTGCCGCCTTTTCCAGAATGGAGAAATGGAGGTTGAGCTCTGAAAGGATTGCATCGTATTAGCCATGCATCTGCCATTAAACTCAATCCTCTGCACAACTTTGAAAATCTCAGTTTGCAGTTATCTGCTTCTGGGACACAAGGAAAGAAAAGAGAGGAAAAGAGGAAGGGGACAATGAATCCAGAAACTTCCAGATGTATGTTGTGACTCTGTGGCTTTATTAACGATATCCTAGAAGGCTTACCTTATTCTTCATGTCAAGATCTTCAGATTATTTTAGTTCGGTTTCAGTTCAAAATGTCTAAACAAAGAAAAGGATGATACAGTAATTGGGGGAGAAAAAAAGGATCTGCTTTTTTTATATAATACTGCTGGACCCAGGTACAAAACCTAAGTCAGGTCCTAAACAAACACATTTTTCACTAGTTTTTTTTTTTAAATACAGATGTCTATTTTCTGTTATTTTAAGCTTAAGGGTTTTTTTGGTTTTGAGCATTAGTCCAGGCAAGGACTTCAGCGCTTTCCTTGCAGCATGTGTGCCAGGAACTTAATAGTTGCATAAATAAACCAATCAACCCCCCCAAATTCTCCTGTGATTGTTCAGTTCTGGCCATTACAGCTTTCAGAATCCAAAAGCTTGAAGGCACGGTGTGGTGATGAGCTGGCAACTGCAATGCATGGGAGGATGGTCACAAGTGGTGCATGTTGGGAAAGGAAGAAGCTAGAATGAGAAAACAAAAACAGCAAAAAAAATTGGAAAAAAAACCTATTCATTTTGCTCCCAGAGTTCACCTGCAAGGGGGGTCCAGCAATGCACCTTTCTAGGAAGAAAAGGAGATCTGAAAGTGAGTTGAGGGTAATAGCTCAGCAAACCGAGAGACAGAGAACCAGCACAGAAGAGAGGAGGGATGTTGTGAAATGGTAGCTGATGCTAGCACATTTCCATGGGCTAGGACAACAGCGAAGATGAGCGGGTAGAGGTGGCCACCTCAGGCTGGAGAATGACTCCACAGCAGTGTTCAGGGGAGGAGGGAGTGTAAGGAGTCGGACTGCTGAATGGGCGCTGCAATTGCTTGTCCTTAACTTGGTAGCCAGTCCCAACATTTCGTTCCTCACTTGATCATTTATTCTTACCAATTAAGTGGAAACCTGAAAAATTCCCTTTTGTACCAAAAAGACTTTTCATTCCAGCCAAACCAAAACATTTGATTTTGCAGCCTGTTTAACAAAAACAGAGGAAACAGCACTAAGCTCAAGGGTGAGAAGAACAGCAGAGAAGCAAGGTGTCCCTTCTTTCTAACAACTGAGGACAAGGGACCCATGTTCAGTGCCTTGCTTCCTTGCACATCTGCATAATTTTCTGGTTTTGAGGCAGTGCTCCTGCATGGGCAGTGGGGCTGTTCTCAGCTGGGACTCCTGCTACTTCATGTGCTGCCTTTAGTTACTTATCAAGCAGCAGTGTGCAAGTGGTTAGGATACTAGCCACAGACATAGAACATGAGGGTTTGTGTCCCAGCTCCACCAATATCTTGGTGATTTTATCATAGAATTTCTGTAGCAATCTCCTGGATCAGAGGAAGACATTAAACCTCCATCTCATGCACCCTGGGCAAGTGCAGCCCTTGATAAGAGAAACTTTCATTCGTGACATGCCTGTTGTCCACCATCTTATGCCTGACCCCTTTATGCAAACAGTATTGAGGTATGCAAAAATACATTATTCAATGAAGAAACCATTTCTTCAAATCCCACAGCTCAGGAGAATAACTTTCACAACACAGTTATTTTAACAGTTATAGCAGCAGGCAATGAGAAGGCTATGAAACTAAAATGGAAGCGAAGTTACTCTGTGTTTCTAAGCATTTTAAAAGTTGCCGTGCAATAAGAAAGCACCAAAATACAGAATGAGAGGGAGTATGGCAGCCACAGACTAGGGTGTGCTGGTGAAGAGGGTGAGAGAGTAGAGATGCCATGGTAAGAGCTGCCTGGAAGAACAATAAGGGGATAGGGAGCCAGTTTCATTTGCACACTACATGATTAACCACTTGTGACCAGCAGAGCTTCAAGACACACAAACGCCTGGAATAATTAGGTCAGTCATGTCTAGATGCAAAGACAGCTAGATCAGGCTTTGCCGTGCTGTATCTTTCTTTCACCTGGAGACTGTGGCCATCACGATACCAGAGTTCAGGAGAAGAGTATGAAAAATCTGTGTCTGAGGGCGTACGAAAACTACCCTATTGCCAACAAACTGAACAGGCTATAAGAGCTGCCTGCAACCTCAGCCTCCTCCTGCTCCCTGCAGATTGCTTGCATAAGCAGGGCTTTGACTTCAGAAGAGATCAAACATAACCATCCTCTTTAAACATAAACCTAATTGTCCATACAGCAGAACACGAAAGTCCATTCAACATAGTATGTATTCAAAGTGAAGCTCACACTCAAGGATTTCTGTGGGTAGGAAAGGACTGTGGGATGGCAGCCTGAATGTTAAGTAGCTTCATCTCCACAATGTCAAAACATCATTTTACACTCCAGGAGGATTCTTTGATTAATGTAATTAACACTATTCAGCCTGGTATGTGACGCAGTAGGTGTGTCAGGCCCGAGTTTTCACTGGCTATTGCTGGCACAAAGAAGGGAAAGGGCCCTCCTGGCAGTGGAGCTACACCAGCACAAAAGCAGGAGGCGCAGGAGGAGAGGCTCCCTGCGTCGCTGGCTGGGAGTCAGTCTGCAGTCGCACACCAATCATCGCGGTCACTCACCCTTGCAGGGGTCAGTTCTGCAGCATCAATGAGAAACATACTGCTAGAGGAAGGCGATAGAGTGTTTTCTGTAGAGGTTTCAAAACCTAACAGTGGCAATTTGTTTTACAATCACGTCACTAGGTCCCAGACAGTCCCATCAGTGCCCTTGCATCAGAAGAAGCAAGTGATAACACCTTCCTGTTGTGCTATTCTCTTTTTGTTTTCGTGATGTAACAAAGCAACCTCGCTAAGAAGAGCAGGGAAAATTAATCTAGTTTGGTTTTGTTTTGAATAGGAGGTGTGCAGGTGCCTGTGACAGCAAAGAGAATGCTTCCCTAGGTGTAAGCACCAGGCCCAGGATAAGTAAGTTCTCGAAATTAGCTCCATCCTTACATTGAATCAAATGTTCACTGAAACAACTCTGTTTCCTTCTTTGGCGTGCATTAGAAGCCCCACCATTTATTTCTCATTTGATTTAAAGTGAAATGCAGAGAGACTTGCTAGGTAGCAGTAGTGCAAGGCTACAATACAAGTGGAATTTAGATGACATTTGACAAGAAAAAAGGGACATTTTTTCCACATAGACATTCAGTTTTTTATACCTACACTTAGGAGTTCTTCTAGACTTTGATGCACATTACTCTGAAGAAAACTTAGTGGTAACAGAATTGTTGTCATATTCGAAATAATTAGATTTTTCCTTCAATCGCTGACCCTCAGCATTTTAAACATTCTCTACAGATTGCTGTAATTTCTTTCTTGCCTGTCACAACAATATCAGTAAAGAGCTTAGGGCCAAATACAGGAGCTTATACTACAAATGGAGTCGATCAATAGAATGGCATAGAAAATAACTCACAAAACAGCAGTTATTGAAACAGTATTAGTTGATTATCAACTTCCTACATTCAATCTCTCTGTATCTAGTACTTTATGAAGAAAACTGTTGTGTTTTAATATACACTATGCTTATTGTAGAATCCATGGGATTTGTTATATAATAAGACCTCTTAGCAGCTTTCAGCTGTGGTAGCAAAGAGTGTTATGATGCTAAGGATATTTCATTATAAACTGGCCCTGGTTAGCCAGCAAAAATAGTGCCTTATGAGAAAGTTACAGTAAAGATTATATTTTTATATCTTAACTTACAACAGAATACCATCACCTCAGGAAACAAAACAAGACAGCAGTTGACAGAAATATACTGCATTTCTGGACAATAACCGAAGGAGAATATCAGATGGCATCCTGCCAGGGACAGGATGACGAACGGGGCTTAACACTGTTAAGCTCTGAAAATGAGTTAGAAGCCGTGATTCCAGGATTTGGCTTTCACTCTCATCTAAAAGGTGGCACATACTATGTGTCAATGTGTCCCCTGATCCATTATTGCTTCAGGAAAAAACCCCACTTCATTTCTTCTTATGATAATTAGAAGTTTCCTGGGATAAACCCGGTGGCCCTCAAAGGCTCCTTGCTTCATGCTTGCTCCTTGGTATTTCAGAAAGACATACTACCTGCAGTTTTTAGCAGTTCAGGGTTTAGTTTGTTTCTTCTTTCCCAGTCCCTGTGCCTGCACTTTGAACACTCCCCTACCCTGTTATCTTTTCTGCTAAAATGCCAGTTACATTGTCGGCTGGGGTGAGCAGGCCTGGGAGCTACCTAAATGCCATGTCCTTTGGTGCCCTCTTTGGGACTGAAAGCCACAAAGCCCTCTGGGACACCGGGGTGGGCGACGGGCGGACGGATGGACAGAAAGTGCCAGAGGCTGGACCGAGTTGAGCAGCTGCTCAGCTTGAGAAAGAAGGGTTTATCTGCCAGTTTCAGCCTTGCTTTACAGTAACTCTTTGTACATGAAAGCTTTGGAAACAATTCTCAGTCTATTTGTAGTAGCAAGGGCTTAAACTACAGTACCGGTTGCCCTGAAGAATTGAATTACCTGGGCTCTGCAAGCTGTACCCACCCCTGGGTTCTCCTGTAGGCTTCCCCCTTTCATGCAATCCAATCCAGTATTCAAATCTCTCCAATTAATTAGCTGAATACTCATGCCTGGAAAGGGGACTCTGAGAGCTCAAACAGCAACTGGAGACGTTGTTTGCTAAGGTGGGGGGTGTTTGCCAAGCTTGCATCACTTTAACATTTCCAGGCAATCTAGCCTAATGGGACTGACAGAAGAGACAGAGGCCAGGAAAGAAAACCTGGGAACACTTTATACCACTTGGCCTTGATTAGCTCTGCTGTTAGAACCCAAGTACAAAGCATCTGTCTGTGATGCTGTTTTAGGCTTATGATGGAGCTACGGGGACCAGCTTTAGGCATTTAGGAAAACTGCTGTAAAGTTCCCATGTCATTTGCAGTCTTTCCTTTTCCAAGCCTGCTTATAGACAGGCATCCAAGAAGCAGTATCTTGACTTCAAAGAAAAATTTTGTTCATGCATTGGAAGGTAGGACAGGACCCTCAAATAGTGCATTTCTCTTCATCATAATAGCAATTAGCTCATAAATCAGGGCTTGGCTCTTATATGAGCATTTAGCTTCTTAAACAGAACTGCTGTGAGAAAAGCAAGGAATGCAGTTTGCTCATTTTGGGCTTACAAGATGGTCAAAACTGATAGTGAATTCTTCACAAAAGATGGTAGTGCTTAAGAATTTGTCTGTGGAAGACATCCTGTAAATCAGTCTTTTTACTCAGATTGCAGTGTTGAAATATCTGCATGTGGGATGTTCGAAGGTAGAACCCACAGCTTATTTAATGTTTTTCTAATTTAATTATTAAGTCTGCATCAGTAGGTGTTAGCACTGGCTTTCCAGGAAATACAAAACAACAAAAGCACCACACACCATCTGCAAAGGAAACTGCTCAGTGAAGCACACAGACCTAAAGGAGGCATCTTATCAGTGTGTATAAATACCTGAAGGGAGCAAAGCTGTCTGAACATGGTCCTGGGCAGCCAGCTGTAGGTGGCCCTGCTTCAGCGGAGGGGTTGGACTGGATGACCTCCAGAGGTCCCTTCCAGCCTCAGCCATTCTGTGACTCTGTGAAAAACTGTGTTGCTTTCAACAAAATTAACCCCATATAAGAAAAGCACACAGCTTGTTACTTGTAAGGACAGCAATGCTTATTTATCTGTAGTGCAACATACCTCACAGCCTGTATTCTCACGTGGAGAATATTGTGTTAGAACAGTTCTTTGGAAGTCGTCAGTTTTATGCCTATTACACAAGCAGAGAATGTGGTCCAGGATCTTTTCATGCATTATCAAACAATGTTATAAAGGATGTGTGTGAAATCAACCAGAAAGTGGATGTGCATCATTTTCTTGCCATAGTGACAAGCATATTATAACCTACCTTCTATTCATACATGCACTGCACGGACTGGCAGGACAGAATGAGAGCCTTACTTCATCACCCTTTTTTAGATATCATGTTCCATGGAAGTTCAGTACTGCTTCCTTTGAAATCAATGTTTAAATTATCATTAAGCTTAATGAGATCCGGACTGGTCTACATGCCTTAATTTGAAAATTGAGTCTAACACTAAATAGTTGAAATGAAGTCAAAACATTGTACAAGTCTTTTCTGTATTCAGCATGTTGTTATGAGTGTCTGTGGACATAATCAGGGAAGAATGTTAACACAACAGGCTGTTAGCACAGAATAATGGTTCCCTGATGTTCGATTGGTGGAAAAGGAAAGGTATACTATTTATCTGCAACGCACAGACGTGAGGCCTGTGATAATTCTATGTTTTGTTTAAGTTTATTTCTCCACAGTTGTTTTTGTACATTAATCATTTTTCTGAGGGACATTAGTGCTTTTACACTTTCTTCCCCTCCCCACCTCCATGCATTAGAAGGGAAGACTTAGTTTTCAACTGGTACAGATGCGTCGGCAGATCAATTTTCTAACAGCAAAATCACTAGATGTTTACACTGCATATGTGCTAACACAAACTGGAGTTTTAATCAACAAGGTTATGCTGCAGAAACAGAGTAAATGACAGTCTGATTGACTGGGCAACAGCTAAGGACAATTGCACAGCTGTGCCAAACTTAAACTGCATTACTGTGAATTAAAGTCTTGGGTATACCTTGTTCTGACAAGAGATGAGGCTTTGTGTGTCTTTGAGGCTATTACATTACCAGTATTGCTCAGCGAGGTTCACCAGAGCTGTACTCCAAGTGAATCCAGCCTAGTGCTTTCAGATCATACACATTTACCCTGGAATGGTGTTGTTTGAAGTTTCATCCAAAATGGAATTTATAAGCTCATTGACATGGGAGTCCTTTTTGCCTGTTTTATGAAGGTAAAAGTAAAGCTGCTGCAATTAGTGCAAAGGTTAACTACCAGAATCAACTATTCAGAAATGGTGGGTTCTTTGTTTCTTGCTGTCTCCTGGCCAAGAGTGGATTTTTTTTTTTCCTGAAGGCAATACTTTCACTAGACACAAATTGCAAGACAGAGTAGCTGGGAAGACCTGTATGGTGCGCACCTTCATATTTATAAAAAGGGGGTAACAAACCCCAGCTGCATTACACTGCATAGGATGAAATCCCTTTGGACTGACATTTCCCCAAAATTAAAAAAACAAAACAAAACCTAAAACTAAATACTGTTTCATGCACTTGATCAACAATACAAAAGATTCCAACAGGAATCTGTGTCTAAGATGACCATGGTTTAAACACAGTGTATGAGATAAATTCCCAAGAAAGGAAGTAGTCTAGGAGACAAAGCTGTAAATAAAGATGCACTTTTGGCAATCACTTTCATTTTGTTTTATTCAGGCTTTTACCCCACTACTTGTATGACAGTATTGCAGCCAAAAGTTAGTTATTAGCAGAACACTCTGTAAACTACCTGCACTGCCTAATTGTTCTTTTACTGCTCTGCTATCTACTTCTTACACTTACAGTGACAGCCATACAACCCCCCACCACTGTCCCCACTACAACGCATAACTTTCTAATCCTGGAACACTGTGCTCCTGTTCCCTCCTTGTTAGATAATCATCATCAGAGCAAACAGAGCATCACTCAAATCACACAGGACAGCGGCTTTTCAAGCAGCACACACAAAGGAGGTCTTTCCCAGTAGCCTCCTGTTTCTTTAGCTTGTAGCCTGAGCAACACAGGGTATCCTCATTAAAAAAGCCTAGATCATAAAAAATGGTTGTCCTCTATACTGTGTAACAAGGTCATGCCCTCAGATGGTTACTGAAATTCACTTCTTTCATAGCTGTGGTCCTCTGTCTTCCAAATGTCTTCTCTACCACTGCACTGCATAAGAGGAGAGAAAGAGCTGCATGGAAAAATCCCAGAAAGATTTCCCCAGGTCATCCTGTGAATTTTATCTGTGTCTGTTTTGAAGACTTCAAGTTAGTCACAGCAGAAATGGTGTTTTATTGGTGTTCAGTTAAGGCCAAACATGTTGGTACTGTTTGACTAGATAGTGGTAGGTAGGCATGTAATGGCTAAAGTCACCTCAGGACCATGGAAAAGAAATAAAGAAGTATATCAGTTTCCTTGTCCTACTTAGGTTGCCTGGATGTGTCACAAAGATAAATGCATTCACCAGAATATGAATTAACCTACTTTGTTAATTGGACCAAAACCACCTACAAAGACATAACATTTCAAGTTATCATCTTTTTCCAGTGGCAGGTGTCCTTCATCGTGAAAGCATAGGTGAGAGAAAGATGAGTTCCAGCAGGAACATGTTTCTACCATTTCACAAAGGCAACATCATGCAAAGAAAAATAACTCCTGAGAACATCTTTTAACAGCACATTTGCAGGCAAAGGCTGCTGGTTCGCTGATTCCTCTGTTTCCTGTGGCCTCACTTGGAAAAGCAGCAGCATGATTTTCCAAAGCGTGAGGCACCTGCAGCTCTCAGAGCACTACCAGCATCTGTACCTTTAGTGTTGCTCACCACTAAGCCAGAAATGCCACATGTTACCGGGCATCCATAGTGAAGCCCCATACCTACTGAGATTTGTCAGAAACACCCGACCTTGCTGGGCTTCTGCACAGACTAAACTTTCAAAAGAAATCACAGAAAGTGCCATATAAGCACTATTAGGTGCGTATGAAGTTAAAACCTCAGGAATCCACTGAAAATCAAAGGCTGAACTTGAAAATACTAGTTGTCTTAGATACTTCCTAATATATCTCACCTGATAGTCTATCTTTTTTTTCTTCCCAGTCAGGCACACTCAGCTTTTTCTATTCCAAGCAAATAATACTGTTAACTGCAGTGATGGTATGTTCTCTGAAAAAACATTTGATTTTGCTCACTGTAGCTCAAGACAGATATAGTAGTAATATAAGACCAAAAGGAGTGACAGAGCAACAGGATGTTAAGCAAAGTTCTTTCCAAGCAGAAAGTAAGTAGCTTCAGAATCAAGGGAAAAAGATACGTGGTTTTGGCCCAAAGAAGTCACTGTAATAATTCTCCTTAGGCAGGATTTCACCCATGACAAAAAACAGGGATCCACACAAAGGTAAAATATTAATGATAAGCCTGGGGAAAGCTCCCTATTTATTTGGCCTTTGTAATAGCCTAACAGGGACAAACTGAAAGGAAAAGCGTTTCAGATCAATACCAGGAAAAAATTTCATACAGATAACAAGCCCATATGGAACCCATTGCCACAAATTAAAAATGAAACCAATAATTCAGGGGGATTATGGAAGGACTGAGTAACAGATATTGGCAGCATGGCATCCTGCTACAGGAGGCTCGTGAAGACTAATTACTACTAAAAAAATCTTTGTGCCATCACCATGAGAATGATAAAAATAATAAAAGGCTTCCCCTTTGGGCTGAGTAGTTAGTGAGAGCCTTTCCTGCATGTTCTTCTAATACATCAAATACTAGCTTCTCTCAGAAACAGAGACAGAAACAGGACAGGTCCAATCCACTCTGGCTGTTTGTGTCTAGTTTAGTAGTTTTTGCTCATGTTTTTGCCTTTCTTTGTTACTCAGGGACAATGAGCAAAGAGGAAAAGGAGGCAGTCAAAGGTGAGGAACATTTCCTCAACTCCTGCAGCAAAAGGCACCTCAGCTGCTGAAAACAGTCCCCTCATAAAAGGGATGTCAATTCATGGCAGTCAGCACTGGTATGGTTCTTCCTAAAAATAAAGCAGATTTGCTTGTAGTGGTGGGTGTTTGAAGACTCAAACACTGACAGCATAGCACCTCCTTTATCTTTGCATTTTCTTCTCTATGTCTCGGTAACACTCCCATGTCAAATATTTAAAAGAAAGCCATCTTTTCCCAATCAACATATGCACTCCTCCAGAAATGCTAATGGAGACTCAGCACCGGAACAAGAAAGAAACACAAAGAGGGCAGCAGCACTGTACTTTCATCTGTTACAGCAAGCAGCTGTCAGTGCTAGTATAAAAATTACCCAACAGACAGGCATCCAAATTTATGCTAAGTAAACATTTCTTGAATCTATTACATTCAGCAAGAACCTAGTTTTTCTGTGGTCATTGCGCTGCATAATTATTTCCCAGTCTTTCTTTCCTATTGTACATACATACACCAAGCCAGTCGGCTCATTGTGGAAGGCCATCAGGTTGGTCAGGCATGGTTTCCCCTTCATAAGTCCATGCCGACTACTTGCAGTCAACTTCTGGCCCTGCATAATGTGTGGAAATGGTTCCCAGTATAGCTGTTCCACCACCTTACCAGGGATCAAGGTGAGGCTGAGCAGCCTGTATTTCCTCAGATCCTCCTTCGCCTTCTCGGAGGCAGGAGAGACACGTGCTTCCTTCCAGTCCTCAGGATCTCTCCCCAGTCACACCCTCCTCCACACCTTTTAAAGGTGATTGCAAGCAGCCCATAATGACACAGGCCAGCTTCCCCAGCACTTGTGGGTACATTGCATCAGGCCCATGGATATGTGTATGTCCAGTTTATTTATATGTTCTCTGACGTGATCGTTCTCCACTGAGAGTAAATCGACTTTGCCCTGGACTTTCCCACTGGTGCCTGAGATTACTGAGGGCAAGTCTTACTAGTAAGCACAGAGGTGAAGAAGACATTGAGTACCTCAGCCACCTCTGTGTTCCTTGTCGCAAGGCCCCCTGCGCAGTTTAGCAGTTGGGCCACATTTCCCTAAGTCTTTCTTTGGCTGCTGGTGTCCCTCTGGGAACCTTTCCTGTTGCTGTTCACAACTCTTTCCAGATTCAACTCCAGGTGAGCTTTGGCTTTCCTGAACCCATCCTTCCACAGTCAGACAGCATCTCTATATTCCTCCTGGGCCACCTGGCCCTCCTTATACCTCCTGTACACCTCCTTTTTAGGTCTGAGCCTCACTGGGAGCTCCTTGCTCATCCATGCAGGCCTCCTGCCCCCCTTCATTTCTGCCTGTTGGGATGGACCATTCTTGAGCTTGGAGGAGCTGACCCTTAAATATCCACCAGTTCTCCTGGACTCCTCTCCAGGGCCATACCCCATGGGATTCTTCCAAGAAGATCTCTGAACAGGACAAATTCTGCTCTACAGAAGTCCAGGGCTGTGGTCCTGCTGTTTGCCCCATTCCACCCTCTCAGGATCCTAATCTCCAGCATCTCATGGTCCGGGCAGCCAAGATTGTCCCTGACCTTCACATCCCTGACTGGTTCCTCCTTATTTGTAAGTATCAGATCCAGCAGAGCACCTCTGCTCCTTGGCTTCTTGATCACCTATGTTAAGAAGCTGTTGTTTATTCTTGCATTGGAAATGTCTTGAACATCATGTCTATTGCTGCAAAAACACAGTAGGTAAAGAACACTTCCTTTTGGACAGAATAGCTTGTTACTTCATGGACATGGGCTCATGTCAGTGTCCCTGCTGTTGGAGTGACACAGCTATGCTATTATGAAAAAAGCTTTCGGACCATCTTATGCACTCCTCTGCACAAACTGCTCCTCTCTGTTGGCTCCCTCTGTTAGCTGCATTTGTCATCATCCAAGCTCTTAATCAGCTGTAGGATGACATTCAGTTGTCCATTTTCCTTAAAAGTCAGTCTCTTCATGTCAGCCTTGTAACACTCACGGCAGCTATAATCTTGAACCGCTTTGTCATCTGTGTCGCAAACAACTCTAGGATTTATGTGGCATAACTTTGCCATAGAGATAGTGTAGGGTTCTGTTGAGAGCACGTTCCACAATAAATTAATCTTTTTTATTTAATCTGGTTCGCTGCAAACTAGATGAACCAATAGATTTGATACAAAAATGCATTACAGATACAGAGTAGTCAGAACAATTAAGGAATCCGTATGGCATACGGTCTGAAATTTAGGACACAGGCACCTATAAAATAAATAAATAAATAAAAAGGAATGATAGTTTTAACAAATGTGTCAGCAAAACTGAGGATAAATTTTGGAATGGCAAGGAGGTATGGGGAGAAAAGAGAATTTGGTCAGTGCTTCTTAGTGCAAATAAGAATGGCACTGAAGTCTGGAAGTCAATGTCAGGATTTGTGGAAACAGTAATGAAAGGTATACACCAGTTGTCAGATTGTGCATACAAACCATGACATCTGATCAGTAAGAAACTCTGACACAGAGGCTAAATCTTAGTTTTACTTTTTTCAACTGACCAAAAGTACTACTTAACTTTAAGATGAAATTTCTTTAACGGTAATCCTTCCTCTAACTTGCATGCCTTCATTGGCAGAAAAGAACTGCCGCTTCCTTAGAGAAAGTGTTACGAGACATAGAAACCAGAAGCTCAACAGGATGCTGTAGGTTACTGAACCATCATATGCAATTCTAGTGGGAATGCAATTCTTTATTAAACTGAATTGAATAGGTACGGAAAAGCTGGGTGAAGTGCCAGGAAGGAAGTATGGGCTGGATACTCCTGCCGTTTCATTCTTTAACTGCTCAAAAACACTCTTTCAGGCACTGCCAATTCTTCTATACAGTGAAGAAAGAAAATTGTAAGATCTGTGCTATGAATGAAAATGTCTAAACACAGGGATATGGCAAAAGCAAGGCTGCCTGATAATTTGCTGCATAAGAGACATAATTCCCTCTTGCAGCACCAAAAAGGGGCCTGTACGCAACAATGCCTTCCAATGGGTCACAGTCTGGTGGTGATGTTTAGCGTATGCTCCAAGGACTTAGCACTAAGCCTGCTTGGCCCCAGGCTGTGATGCCGACCAAAGATGCCAAACTAAATGAGTTAATTCCTAAAGCCATTTCAAGGGAAATTGGGAGAAGAGGTCAGAGCAGGAGAAATGGTAGGCTGAAAGAAAGCATAAGGGGGGAAAAAAAGGAGTGAGAAAGACACCTGCTTATAATGCCTAATTAAACAACCCAGCTGAACTCTCACAAAAAAGAAAACCAAGCCCTCTGACCAAACTTGGGCAGAAATACATAGTAAAAATTCAGGGCTATTGTGGCTCCTAACAGAACTGGTTTGTATGGACTTAATTTATTTCCTTAATTAGATTATATATACAGCTCTAAACATAAATATTCAAGAAAGCCAACTTTATACAGGAGAAAACATGGACCTCCCAGAAAGGCTTTAGTTGGCACTAAGGAACAAAAACACAGCCACAAACAAAGCACTTTATTTCGGTGACTTGCTGCAGCCAGAAAAATAAAAGGAAACAGCAGATCTACTTCTTTCCAGACTTGAGGTCAATTGGACAGGAAGGAACTTCTTTCAGTCTGAGCAGGCTCTTCCAAGATCTGAATGTCAGCTAACTTTATTATGCCAACTAATTAAGACACAGGCAGAATGAAGCTTTCCTCAAGCAGCAGGATCCCATCACAGGATTGAACACACTGTGCCAAGTCACATGGGGTGAGACTCCAGGGCTGATGGTGACCCACATCCACATGCAGGCTGCTGGTCCTGGGCAGGGATGTCCTCAGGGATTTTACCTTCTTACATTCTGTAGAGAATGTAAGCAGAAAAAGCAGAATCAGAAAAAGGCCACTCTTCCCTTTCTTGTCTGAGATTTCAGATTTCTGTACCATTAAAAGATTCAAAAACTCTGTAGGTTATGATGGTCAACCTTGCTGTGCTATTCCTTGGTCAACTACCAGCTGCAGTTCTGTCATGGAAGGAATATTTCAGCTTGTTTTGACCTGGAATTAAGGAAAGAAATTACTTTTTATTTCTTTGGGTTGATATAGTAAAGTAGCTTTGAGTTTCTTGGAAAGGTTTACATTCTGTATGCTATGGGTTAAAAGGAAGAAGTCTGCTCCAATGAGAAGTCACAGTCATCTGAAGTTACTACCTTGGTTAAGAATTATATATATTTCATAGGCTGGCTTTTGCATTATGATTATCGTTGCTGTACTGCTAGTGAAAAAGAAAACCACAATGAGAAGAACCCTCCCCTTCCAGACATGAGGAGAAGCAACAGTGAGAAGAGAGAGAACAGCCCAAGACTAACACAGGCTGAAAAGTTGCAAGTAAGAGCCCCTAAATTTGATTTCTAGCCATACACTGACCCTGGGGACTTGTGCACTTCCCTGCTGATTAGGTTTTTGATGCTTTTCGCTTTCGCTCTCTGCTAGAGGTTTATTTCCATGGAAACAGACACTGTATTCATGAAAACAAGAAAGCAGGTTCTAAAAACTGATGTTTAAAGAAAACCCACCTCTTTGTACCTGCTTTTGCAGAAAGGTACTAGTTGAACAGCAAACTGCATCTACATAGTCCATCTGCCCACAGAGATGTAAAATTTTGGATTGCAGCAATCAGCTGGGTTTTATACATGTCTGCCATCCACAGAAGGGCTTGTTTCAAAAAGGCTATTCTCAGTTGGCTGTTAAGGACATTGTACTACTTCACTAGCCAGCGGGGGTTTGTTGAGAGAATGCACGATTGCATCTCACTTCACTGCTTCATCAGTATAAATTATTGACATTGACTGGTCAGTACATGAGATTGCAGGGTAGAGCTCTTCAGAAATTCAGATTATTCCCCCTGAGCTTCAGTGGTACAGTTTAATTTATTAAACTCAGTTGTTTTCTTTCAGTTTAGGCTTCTGATTATAATCATCCTAAGCAGACCAGGATGGGACTGTGACTGAGAGGGTTCAAGAGGGCGCATTATGAAAGGTTTTGTACGAGCAAAATATTTTAGTAGTGACAAAGCATGGGAAATGAAGACAGAGAAGACAACCTTGAAGCTGATTTCTCCCTTCTGCTACCAGCTGCTAGAAGCAAATCACAAACTTTCGCCTGTGGCTGACGTTCCCTCCAAGCCCTGGGAAACTGATGCCACCCTCCTGGCCTCGCAGTAGGTAGGAGCTCAAGCATCGCACACACTCTTAGACTGCTCCACACTGTGCCAGGACAGCAGCAAAGCAGCGCTGTGGGGGCAGAGGGGACTGCTCGGTGCTCTGTCATGGTTTGTTCTTCACACAACGAAGCCCTGCTGGCATGTCCTCAGGTCCTCTGGACAAGGTGAAAGAACATGAGCAATTACTCCTTTTCTATTTGCAAAGGGAAACAAACAAACAAAAAACCCAAAGGTTTGGTAAACTGGAAGACCCTGAGCTGTCAAAGCCTCAGCAAGGGAGATAACCCCTCCTGCTCTGGGAGCTCCTGTTAAGGTGGGCTCTTGCTTTTGGTCCCTGCCTGAGCTGTGTCACCAGTGGGCCCTGCCGTGCCATGGGCCCCAATGAGCTAGAGTAACCTGTGGGCTAATGTCTGAGCATGACCTTGGCCATGTCCCCAACCTCACCGCCAGGCCCTGGTCATTGCCACATGCCTCCCCAGCTGCCACCTGCAGCTCCCAGGTCCCCTGCCTTTGCCCTGCTCATTGTTTTCCCTCCTGACAGGTCTATTCATGACCTCCAGGGGCATCATCTGCCCCAGAGACTTCAAATTATGCCTTAATTTCCACCTGTAATACTTTACAGTTGCATTAATTTACAAGGAGAAAAAAATAATTAAAGATCCTGAAGTACATGGTCATTAATCAAATGCCTTCCTCAAGCAGTAGTTGTTGTTTTATATAACCTTCTTTTAAGTTTGCTAATGTTTTTGGTTGTTGCAACATACCAAAGCCTGGGCTATGTTTCCAACATGCTGAGATGGAAAATACTGCATTGCTATGTGTGTGTTTAAACTCAGGATCACCCCTGTCATAAAAGCAAGAAGCTGATGGATTGCTTAAGGAAGTATTACTGCAAAGCATATTTCTCCCACTGAAAACCAAGAAAGCTAAGTACTTACATCCCTAAAGGCTTTTTTGTTTGTTTGCTGAAATCAATTTTCTTTGGTAATGTTTGCATTTTGATATAATCCAAAGATTCCCATCAGGCTTGAGATATACCAGTGCTGTATAGAGATCCTTGGAGAAATGTTTCCTCTTCCTTGGTCTATTATATCCTAGAGAAGAAATGGATGCATTTCTTTACCAAGAGGGAGGTCAAACACGGAAACAGGCTTCCTAGAGGGATGGTTAATGCCCAAGCTTGTCAGTGTTTAAGAGGTATTTGGACAATACCCTTAGTCCACATGCTTTAGCTTTTGGTCAGCCCTGAAGCGGTCAGGCAGTTGGACTAGATGGTTGTTGTAGGTTCCTTCCAACAGAAATACTCTATTCTATTCTATTCTATTGACAGTGGAAAGCAATGAAACATAAGCAAAACACTGAAGCTAACAACTGAGCAAATAGGCTTACCTACTTTTTTAAACTTTCAATTAAGTGCTTTTGAAGCAAAATATAAGCATCTTTTATAGCCTCTAGTGATGCCACCTGTGTCTTAGTTTGCATGTCCTCACGTTCATTGTCTTCATGTTTCTTGCAGTTCTGCTATAAATCTTTCAATTGTTTTGTTTTGTTTGTTTTTGTTGATCTGGATTGGTTGGGGTTCTTATTTGTTTTAGGTTTTTTGGCTTTTTTACCACAGCATGTGTATCATAGAATGTCAACTCCACAGCTTTATTTCTTTTTCAGTGAAAAACAGCACAGTCTGTGTCGTGTCAGAATATCTGGATTCTGGAGTTGGAGCAGCAAAGGACTTCTGGCCACTTAGGAAAGCCTGACATTGAACCAGCACCATGCTATACAACTGCCTTCTGATGCTTTGAGAGGAAAGGAGGTCAATGAGTAGGATCAGTCAAGATTTTGAAGTCTGTAAAAGTTCACAGGAGTCTGAGAAGGGAAATGAAATCACACGGCATTTAGCAAAAACGTAAACAGAGGGAAGGAAAGGATGTAAATCTGGTATCCAGGGTGGAGCAGGATGATTCTGTAATGGGGTTTATACATCCATGTAAGTACTACTATTTCCAATTGTAGCAATATGTATTTTTCATGTCTTTCAGTAAAGATTCTAAGAGATTGCTTTTTCTAATATTTTTCAAATGGACTATTTTTTTCCTCATTTCTCCTTATATTTGACGTATCAATTTTCAAACCTCAGGATACTTTGGACAGGAGTTTTGGGATCCCGTGGAACTCTGCTGAAGAATGAACACTGGCAAGAGCACAGCGCTCATCTGCCTTGGGACAGCATATGTCCCAAGCCCAAACCAAACTTAAATCCTCACTATAGACAGTTGCCTTCCAAAGCTGTTGTGTGAGTCCACAAATGACACAGAGGAGAGACAAAAGTGAAGAATGGTATACATAACATAAGCTTCTCTTCAAGTTAGCTGTAACTCACTCCTCTTCTACATCAGCATTTCAGTGAGTGCCATGCTGAGGGACCTGATCTGCAGGTTCAGAGGTTTAATTGAAAATTGCAAGTCAGAGATATAGAGATACAAATGCAGAGTTGTACAGGAATATTTCTATTCCTTTCATGCATTATACCATTTAGTCATTATAATGGAAGCCTAACACAGTGGGCTTTACAGGAGAACATGAATTTCAGACAAAATCTCAGTGAGCTTGGCTTTTCTTTCTTTCTTTCCTCTGGAGCATTAACAAGTCTGCTTTCCCCTTACTGTACACTTGCAGGTAGATCCTATGAGTGCGGGTTCTCCCAAAATATTTGCCATTGTGATGTTGAAATCTAGACTTTGCTTATGCTACATCACTATTCACGTGAAAGTAGGAGCAGTCATGTAGATGTGAATTAGAAAAAAGTATTGTTCGTTAAAAATAAAAACAGGCTACTATGTAGCTCAAAGGATCAATAGTAAGATCTGAAAGCTGGCAGCTTAATTTCAGTTCAGGTTGGAGGAAATAAAAGTTGAGCTTGAATTTATTCAGACAAGAACTGCTACTATTTGTCATTTGTTTGCTGGTTTACATAAAATATCAGCATAACTGAAATTCCTATTGGACAGGTATCCTCAGTGCAAATATGGCAGTGACTGAGATCTAAAAAGACTCATGACTGAAGGGCATACAGAGCAAGAGTATCTCTTTAGCCTGTAACAGTGGTTTCTCCCATTCAGACTTGGAAATATTTTCATGAGTACCTGATCATTTACAAGCAAAAGATGAAAATTCAGCTGTAGATCTCCTACAACAAACATTTTGCTGTCATTTTGTAGTAATCTATGCAAGCATTAATACTTACATAAATAGGGCCAGGGATTTCATTTAGTATTAATTCTACCTGCCTGTGTCCCAGCCTGGAGTCCCCCAGGCATAGGCTGCTTGTCCTGCCTGTTTAAGGTCTGTTGCTTGAGAAAGCAGATTCCCTTGGGCTCTCCTCCCTTCCGTCCCCTGCTGAAGAATGAAGAATGAAGAAGCTCCTTACTGGAATGGAGAGACCATATGGCCAGAGATGGCCTTCAGAGACTCCATGGACTAACACAGTTCCTCACAGCCCTCTGAAGTCATGTCTGCAAGACATGTCATCAGGCTGAAATTCATTTCTGTGTTACAGAGCAAGAGATGCTTCAGCAGAGATCTCAAAAATTACTTTCTCAATCCTGAAGGTAGGTATTTTTTAAACTTCCCACTCATTCCTCACTTACTGAGTTTCATTTTTGTGTATAAGTCCCCCAGGATTTGCCCTTAGGAAAGTCAAATTGACCTTGCTATCTGAAATCTTAAAGGCAAAATACAAAGGGATCTCAAAGACAAAGAGGGATCATTTAATACCCAGTCAATGGGTTACTGCCTTTGACACGACTGAGTCCAGTGTAAACCTTCACACTGATGACTGGGTGTCAAGGCTATCAGAAGACAGCTGATGCATTTATGTGAGACAGAGAGCATTTTCTGGCAAAACTAGAGGAGAAAATAGGCCCCACCAGTGAACATGCAAAAAGATAATATGTGTGACCTTCCTGAAAATGTTTACACCTACAGTGAGTGCAGCCTTCACGGAAAGGTATCTTCTGCAGCTTTCTGTAATACTAAGGTTAAAAAGCGTGTACTGAAATTTCATATTTATCCTTCCAGCATTTTTCAGGACTGAATGCTGTAGTCAGGTCAAATAGTGACATCACATGGCGTATTTTCAGACCTTGTGCTTGCTGAAGAGTATGCACCCTGCACTGCAGTTTAGCCCAGATGGATGAATAAGGGCTGGCCTTACTCAAACAGGGCTGTCACTTGATGGGTCCTGGTGCTTATTACTGAAGTATACAATAAGAGTGAGTTGGGGGCTGATGGCTGAAAAGGACAACGGGAGGTTAGGAGGCATGATGTGTTGGAGACGGTCTTCTGGGAAGTCCTCAGGGGACCTTGAGGGGCAAAGTGTGCAGCTGTCTCATATGAAGAATCTCCTTTTTTGAAAAGATAATTGTGTGAATTCTGTATGGTAGGTATATTTCGGAGTTTAATATGATGATCTTTTCATGAAGCTGTCACTGTCTGGCACTGTATTTGTTCATCCTGTGTCTGGACAGAAACAGTTCTGGGATAAGTTAAAAAAAATTCCACTGTGAAAGCTCATTTAGTTCAAAAATAACTAGAGATCACTTTTTGCTCAGCGATTCCAAAGGCTGAACAGCCCCAGGGAGACCACTTGATGGGCCTCAGTCAGGTGAGGTGGCTGGAGGTGGAAGACACACCATTGCGCAGTGTAGATGATGCCTTCGTTATTTCGCAGGACTAGTGTCTGTGATTCATTTTACCTACCTAATGTTACTCTTGTTGATCCCATAGAGCTACATTAAAGGAGGCTACAGCAACAAGCGAGTAGAAAGGAAAGCAGTGACACAGCTGTCTCCAGGGAGAATGCCATGAACTCTTGGAAAGCGGTGAGAAAGCCTGCCATGACTGCCTGTTACCAGAGAGGTAACAGGATTGTTCCCCAAGGCCAGAAATCTCTTATCAGACAGATGTTAGGCCATTAAAGCAAGCAGTCTCCATGCAGCAAGCAGCACTCTGTGATCAGAGGAAGAGTAACACAGGCAGAACAGACAGCAAGGCCACTTGGGGAATTCAGCAGGGACATCACAGGCAGGGATGAGATGGTTGTGCTCACCTGAGCTCTGAGAGGCGATGAGCTGCCCACTCACACAGTCGGGCCTACCAAAAGTTTGCTTCCTTTATTAATCCCTGTGCACCATCCAGGGAAACATGGTCACCTGGAAAAGCTGCTTTGAATTTGTTTCTACTTCAGGGACTGTAGCAGCAATGTCTCTCAGGTGCTAACTTGCAATAGGACCTGGCACAGTTGGAAAGGCAGAGAGCATCAGCCCCAGACATAGTCAGAATGAAGAATGACTGTGTGGCACCTCGTAAGAAAAAAGGCATCACTTAAGTGCTTATGAAGAATGAACTCAGGCTTCTCCCTTTAAGCTACAGCTCGGTAGCTGCATCTGAAGTGGACTGAACCTGGCATTTATATTCTGGGAACAAGGAGGAGGCTTTGAAGTGAGCCTGAGTGACACAGGAGAAAGAGATAGTAATAGCCTTTTCAATTTGTTTACCCCCAAGCAGAAATAATCAACNTTTTTTTTTTTTTTTTTAACCTGTCCATCTTCGGGAAATCATCACTGTAATGTACCTAGGTTGTGGCATGGGCCCTGCTACACAGCATCTCTGTATCTTCCAGATTCCCAAGAAGCAGTGAAAAATTTTATTAATGATAAAGGGTAAATGATTTTCCTATAAACACTCAAGATGACCAGGATTTAAATCTAGATTGTCACACAGAAACAGTAGGATATAAGGGTGGCATGAAGAAATGGCACAAAAAGTTATATCCAGTGGTGCAGCAATGGAAGTTGATCTAAAAAGGGTTTCCAACTCATACGTAAAACACTCTTATTTTGATAAGATTGCCCGTTATGTAGTTTAAATGAATTGTGAAGCTTTAAATACCTATTTTAATTACTGCTTCTAAGTGCTTAAGTGCACTGACATGGAATACTTACTGTCTTTTGTGCATCTGCAGAATGTCAGACATGCTCAGCTTCACTACTTTGTTCCTTGACCTTAAGAACTGCTCAAAGAAACTTGTAAGAACTGCAGGAGCATTGACGTGTCCCTAGGGTTGCACCAGCAGACAACAGCACTAACAGCAACAAAGTGTCTTGGACTCAGAAAATGAGAAGCCTTAAGTGAATGGTCAGACAATGCCTTTTTCCTCCTTCTCTCTCTCATTTCATGTTAGAAGGACAAAGAAGATGGGGAGTAATGCTGCACAATGAAGCAGCAACTGCTTCAAGTCTGTAAGGCATCCACGTGCATATAAAAATGATTTCAATGGAAGGTGATGGACAGAAGAGCAACTATGCTCCAAGCCCAAAGGGACAATGCACATAATAGATACTACTATGGTAAACTGGGATATAAATCATTATACAAATAACACAAGTGGATATAAATTCACCTCCACCAGTAACTATGGCTGTTTCAGAGAAAAAAAATGACATTTGGCATAGATAAATCTCTTTCATTTGCAGTGAATTCATGCCTTAGTATTGGTGTCTTCTCTTTATTTTTATCTCCGTCTCCCGGTGTGAGAATAGCCTATGTAGCGGTGGTATTCACAGGTGGCAGATGATGCAATACATAGCTTAAAAGTCAATCCCATTAAAAAGTGGTAAATGTAATGAAGCATCAGTATATGTCACCATGGCAATGGATTGTGCATGAAAGTATGACACTGAATACCAAGCACAAACACAGGAAGCAGCTGCCCAAGCTGGAAGTTGTTGTGAAAATGGTCCTTGTCTCAGGTATCATTTCCAATACAAGTCTTCCGGTCACTTCGAAAATGCAGGAACTTCATGTTGCATTACTTGTTGTGATTCAGCCTTTGACAGCAACTTTGCATATGTAGGAAGAAAACACAAGCTGTTATCTAATTGGACAATTTTGTTCTTACTATGTCTGCTGTGGTCATGAAAATAAGGGAGAAGTAAAATACCATAGGGATTGAAATACAAGCTCCTTATAATAAAGACAGGGGAATAAAAATATTTCACCTCATAACAGTGTCAAGTCAAGGCAGAGAGTTGAAGATGTTCTTCAGCACATCCGTCTCTCTGTGTGAACGTAGCGTCAAAAGTATGGTAAATGTTGCCGCATTCACAACCCTCTCAAGTAAAGTAAACTGAGAGACAAGGACTAGTGTCTGGAAAGCAGGTGTGACCTCCACATGAGAAAGAGGTAGAGATACGCCTTCACCAACCTTCTCTCATTTGAGGAGAGGGTGAGGTCTTGGTTGGTAAGGGGAAATAGAGTGGTGCTTCAACCTCCAGTTAACTTTTGTTTTATGTCATGTTTAAATAACTTGGATAAAACCTGACTTTCTGACTGTCCTCACAGAGAATAAGCAGGCTGCATCTGGATAATCCTTCATGGTATTTTTGGTTTTCATTTTAATTAACAAAGTTACCCCAAGCATAAACATGGCCCTTGATGTTAAACACTTGAAATGTATGACTGCACAGTCCCAAAATACAAAGTTCTGTTGCCACTGAATGGGACGTCCAGTTTCAATAAAACAAGTCTAGGCAAATGCTGACTATTAACTTGTTTCACACCCTCTGCTTACTTTCTGTCTCATCTACCTTCTATCCCTTGCTCAGCACAGCAAGATTAGGGGTGGGGAACTCTTAAAATGATACACAATTCCACTGCAAAGGAGTAAAAACTGTGTTCATTCACCTCTTTACCTGCCCTGAACCTACTGGCCCTTCTTTCTGATGGTCAACACACACACATGAACTATTTTTGCTAGCCCCTTTTGTGAACCTACAGAACTTGATTTACAGGCATGCTTCAGCTTACAGTTAAGTCCCTAGTCAAAATTGAAAATGGATTTTTTTTTGCAAGAATTTTAAAATATTTCAGAGGTTTTTCAGAGAATGAGCAGAGGGGAAAGTAAGAGACCAGTCTGAAAATCTCTTTATGAATACTTCTCATTTTGTTTTTAACATGTTGTGACCTGTTTTCTAGACTAGACAATGTGTTTAGTAAACCCTATTGTCCAAGTGTTTTTAATGAAAAAGTGACAGTACTCTGTACATTATTAATAGAGCTATTAATGCCCTCTTTGGGTAGCCAACAGGACTGAGCATGTACCGACAGCTTGATAATCGCACACTACTTTGAGGCTTACTACTGCATCAGCTGTGCCTTTGTCTTACGCTGCACAGAATACTGTGGCAGTATTTGCCATGACACACGCTGCCATGTCTCTGCCTCAACAATCACAGAATGGCCAGCTTTATTCATGAGCTGAGTGAGTGAAGAGTATGCCTCCAGGGCCAGAGAGGTGGTGGTGGTGGGAACACCGTGACAGTTCTACTCTGAAAGATATGACAAGGAAAACAAAAATACATGTCGGTCTGAAAACATAGCCAGTGCAATACTTTGCATTGAGGACCACACACATGTAAGCAGGAAGACATTTATATTAACGAGTAAAAGGTTCTGCATTTTGTTTCTTTCAGAAGGTGTGTGAGGGGAAAATAAAGAATATTAATAGCATCTGAAATGTACAAAAGCTGTTAAATGTTACTCATCTGGCCCACTTACACTGCTGCCTACTTCCCAGGAGAATGAGATGCAACAAGAAAATCTCCCGCTATTTACTTCACTTTGCTTATCTTCCTCAGTGACCAAGCTACATAGTTTCCAATTTTACTAGACAATTTTCTGAAATTAAGGTAGGAAATGAGTTTATTTCCCTCAATACGCATTGTAGCATTTTGCTTTTATTTGAGTATTGTCCTAAGGATATTCCAAGTGCTTTGCATGTCAACTTGTACTAGAAAGGGAATCCTGTAAAAGACAACGTGTGCTTCCATCTTTTAACATGGATTTGTACATACCTTAAAAAAAGATTTCCGTCTCTTTTTTTGTAAAGAATTTGGAAGGTTACATATGACAACAATTTACCCAGAACCTTTTTCTTCACACAGTGATGTGCTATGATTACCAGAAAAAAACCTAATCTTGAAAAACGCAGTCAATTCATACAGAGAAAGAGCAAGATAACAATTTAAAAATTACTGTGGATAGAAATTAATTCAAATCCTAAGCAAGTAACAGGACCAACTACAGCGGAGGCATAGGCATGACTTAACAGTCATAAATCAGTTTTATTCTAATGATAAAAATAATTGCAATTTTTCTTGAAACTCAGAGGGAAAATTGAAAATATTTTGAAATTACTTAAACCTGATAAAAACTGCAGCTAAGAATTAAAACTTATTTCTTCATGCAAACCGATATCCTCATATGGCTTATAGTTGCTAAAATAAAAAAAGTTACTTTCATTTTTAACAAAAATGTTGTGTCGTCTTAGTTCATTTTTGTTCTCCAGCTGAACACTCATCTGTAAATAATGAGCTCTTGAAAAATAAATCAAACTGGGTTGCTGCAAAGTCATCAGGCACTCTGGGGATGGGTAACGTGATACTGTGCCTTTTACATGTAAGTTGCCAGTTGAAATCCAGTCTAGGCCAACCATGACTGAAGCCTACTGCCAGATGTTTCTTGTCATGCATAATGGGTTGGTACACTTAGTTCATTCTGCAGTGAAAAAACATTTATATATGGTCTCATGAAACTGTCACTGAAGGGAGGAAATGGCTTCTGCAAACCGAACTATTGCATACCACAGAATGGCTGAGGTTAGAAGGGACCTCTAGAGGTCATCTGGTCCAACCCTCCTGCTCGAGCAGGGTCACCTAGAGCTGGTTGCTCAGGACCATGTCCAGACGGCTTTTGAATACCTCCAAGAAGGGAGACTCCACAACCTTACTGGACAACCTGTGCCAGTGCTCAGTCATCCTTACAGGAAAAAAGAAGTGCTTCCTGATGTTTAGAGGGAACCTCCTGTGTTTCAGTCTGTGCCCATTGCGTCTGGTCCTGTCACTGGGCACCACTGGAAACAGCCTGGCTCTGCCTTCTTTGCATCCTCCCTTCAGATAGCAATTCACATCAATAGGGTGCCTTTGAGACTTCTCTTCTTCAGGCTGAACCGTCCCAGCTCTCTCAGCCTCCCTTTATATGTCATATACTCCAGCCCTTTGCTGGACTTGCTCCAGTATGTCCACATCTCTCTTCTACTGGGGATCTCACCACTGGACAGAGCATTCCAGATATATCACACCAGTGTTGAGTAGAGAAGGATCACCTCCCTGGACCTGCTGCCCACAACACTCCTCCTAATGCAGTCCAGGACACTGTTAGCCTTCTTTGCCACAAGGGTGCATTGTTGGCTCATGTTCAGCTTGGTGTCCACAAGGACCACCAGCTCGTTTTCTGCAAAGCTGCTTCAGACATTGGTCTCATTAATGTGTCCCTCTGAGATCAATGGTATCTCTCTGTGAAATACTGGGTCTTTCAATACCAGGTCTTTCATCCAGATGGGGCACACAATAGGATTGCAATGTTTGAAATTGCTAAAACTAAGCAAAGATGACTTATCTCAGTGCAGGGCTAATACACACAAATGGGCACCAGACAAATTTATAAACTGCTTTTCAACTGAGCTAGAAAAATCTGAAGCCGTTAACATACTGCAAGGCACTATAAAGAAATGTGATGTAGACACATACGGAGAAACACACAGTTCAGGTCACAAAGGAATGTTCTGTTTACAAATCAACTCCTAGGCTTGCACATCTTCTACTCAATGTATGTTCAAATCTAAGTTTTGATTTTTCCAGAACAGTAATATTAACTGTAGGTATGTAGTTCAATATTTATGCTACCACATCTTAGTGTATCACAACCCTGATACCTCAAGATAATACTTAAAATAAACTGACTTATAGGTGTGCTGACTGACTACATAACTAATTGTATTCATGCCCACTGAGGCCTACAGACATACATTTCCTGAAAGAAACAGAAATGTTTATTTTATTGCTTAATCACTTCAACTTTAATTAGGTAATGAACTTCACATTTACTTCAAGGTATTATTTTACTACTTCAATTTTATTATTCTTATTTATTCATATTATTATATGTATTGTGTATCTTCTCTCCGTCTCTGATGATACTTCTGTGGCATTTGAACGAGCCCTTATTTTACATTCAGGACAGATCACAATGGACCTCTCTACAGGAGACATTCCTGCCCTCTTGTCCCTTTAAAGTGGAACTCATAACACAAGGCCGCATCTATTGAGCTAAATTATCTCTTTATTAGGAAAGCACCAACACCACATTCTTCAAAATTACTGGAATTTTATTTGCCTCAGGCTTATGACTTGCAACCAAAGACATTGTGCAAAGAAAGCAAAGATTAAGTACACTTTAGGGAAAAGGTGATAATCCACATTGGTAACATAGAAGATCAGTCTGATGAAAGAAGCCATCCATTACACTATATAGATTGCAATATTCAATAGCATTTTTTTAACCCAACTTTTTTAATCAAGGAGAAAAAAAAGTTAAGCAAAGTTTACAGTAGACATAAATTTGATACAATTCAAAAAGCATTTTTCTGAAGATCATCAAGCGTAAAGTGGAAAAACGTATATGGGACAAGGTGGATGAAGGCTAACTACTGTACATTTATAAGCTATTAAACAAAGTTGCATATATGTACCACAGTGTAAAAAATCAATACAGAACAAATAAAAACTTTGAAAACTGCCTGATGAAAAATAAAATAACCAGTGGCTTTTAATGGCTTCTCCTGGTTATCAATGCTACAAAAGACTTTTTTTTGCCTTTCTGATGCCACTGAAAAACATCCTATTCAAATGATAAAACCAGGCACAATCAAACCATTACCAAGTTAAAACCAGCCCATAGAAATATACTATCAACCCACATTTTCCATCAAAAGCTTTTTTTTTGTTGTTTTTAAATCTTTTGAGGCCCATTTGGTCACAATATGTTACATTTGTTTCCTTTTTTTTACACCATGATATCATATGTTTGTCTGGCACTATCCTAAAGCTAATTTATAGAGAATGAGAATACAGAAACAACCCAATGTCTATTTGACAAAATGAATTCACTGGGTGTAAAATAGGAGAAGGGAGAAGAGAAGGGGAAGGGGTCAGTTCTGCCAAGAAAATAAACCCTATGGATCACTCATCATCACTTCCGCTTGCTTCCGACTGGTCCTAGAGGTAAGAGACACAAGACAAGTCAGAAATTCTTTGCCAGCTATTCTGTGGAATTTGTTAAAGAAGGAAAAAAAAAAGAAAGTAAAAGGAAGAAAATTGACAAACTGACAAATCAAGATAGCCTTAAGAAAGGTACTATGTTATCTAATATTTCTCTTTCATGACATTTCATTTAATTGCTGTAGACTTCTTCAGAGAAGAAAAGACAGAGTCAGGAAACACCAGATCTTTCTTTCTACCCAGACATTTAAAAACAACTGGGAAGAGGTCTGTTTTCATTTGTTGCAATAGTAGAAGCACCCACAAAAAAAAAAAAAAAAAAAAAAAAATAAAATCAACAAAAGAGTT
>VYZV01043213.1:864-13039 GCA_013401275.1 Pandion haliaetus | reverse complement strand
AAAATTAAATCAAGCTAAGAGTTTTGTATCTGTGGACAAAAGCAAACAGACCATGGGGTTTAAAGGTTCAATGAAAGTAGCAACAGCTCCAAGAAATAAGCTCCAAACTTCTTAGACTTCTTGTCTTTCAGCACTGGGACCAGATCTTGTAAGCACACCCGTATACAGTTAACACCCCTGCCCAATTCTCTCAAGATGATCAATACAGATTAAAAATGTGCTTAAGCATGAATAGTTGAGAATTCTGACAGCAAGCAGGACAGGGTAGAGACGCAATCACTGCAACCACTTCCACAGTCTTAGTGAACAAAACTTACATTTTCATCTTGATCCTCATCACTATCATCATCACTCACGACAGGCTTGGCTTTTGCTCGGCTTTGCCTCTTCTTGCCTTTTCCTTTCTCCCGACTTTTTTCATCCTTCTTATTTAGCTTGATTTTGACTTTCACTGATTTTGCTGCAAAAAGTTGAACAGCATATGTGAATGTAACTTTCACTTATCAACTTTTAAATGCTGTCTCTCTTCACAAAAATTCAGTTCAGGTAGCAGCCTGAAAAGATACTCCCCTCTGTTCTTTATCTGGACTGTGGAACAATGAAGCAGAGGTATTTGCTTTTATTTCTGTGATTCTTGATAGTTTTAACAATAATTTGTATTAAACTATAAAGAAAACTTTAAGTTGACCATGTGCATCTTCTTTTCATTCTCAGAATGCATGGTGTCTACAGGTAGTATATGGTCCTTTGAGAAGATACACGTCTAAATATTTTCTTCCTTTGTACCATTTTTGTACTTTAAACTACAGAAATGCTATGTGGAGGTCACTGGCAGATTTTGAGTTGACTCTTTTCTAAAGAACATGTTGAATTCCCAATTCCAGAATAACCACTCATTTCCAAATGAGCTGCTACAGTTGCAATGCTTTGCACACCGGGCCTGATGTACTTGGAAGAGCAGCTCAGGGCAAAATGCTACAGTTTCTGTAACCAGACAGATGGGGTAGCTGGAGAGTATGTGTAGAGGGTGACAGAAAGTGGAATGAAGGGATCCCTCTTTTCCACTGTATCATGTTTCCAAGTCTGCAGGGACTGAAAGAGTGTCACCTCCTGCTCCTGAAACAATCAGAATTTCACTTAGGAGCACTGAAGAATATTTGCAACATCTGGTTCTTAACCACGTGGTGAGTTTTGTATGTCACACCCTGCCTAAAGGTTGACCACCCACGGACAAAGACTATCTCTAGCCTTTCCAGGCACTTCTATTTACAAGTAACATGAACAGGATCAGGAGGGTTTATAAACACTCATCGCCAGCCAGATCTGCTTCCATGAAGCACCTCCATGATTTGTTTCTGGCTTAAAAAGAGTTTTCTATACTCTAAGAGGTATAGCCAGAACATACAGCCAAAAGACTTAACCTGAATGTTAACAGCCAAAGCAGCAAACTTAGTAAGAAGTTACTTTCACCAACGCAAAATAGAACTGTATAATCAGCTGCCACGCAGAAACTGTAAAATCTCCCCTTCCACCACCAGATGTACTTTCTTTTCAGTATTTAGCAGGGGACTCACATTCTGATTCTGATTCTTCTTCTTCATCATCATCTTCATCATCATTGCTTTCATCCTCACTTTCTTCTTCTTTGGCAATCTTCTGTCGCGCACTTTTGAACACAGACTGAAGAACAATGGAATCCTCATAGATCTACAGTATGAATATAAACCCATGTCAGAACTGTAGTCAAGCAGTATCAAGAATTCACAGCATAGACCTTAATTTCCAATGCAAACCCACAGAGTATATGGCCTTTCCAAATACTGAGTAACAATGCTTGTTGCATGAATTTTACAAGAAATGCAAACATTAATTTTGCATGGTCTAAATGAAGAAATTTGTCAGTAGTGAGCCACAAAAATACAACTCTTAAAATGTATTACATCTAAAATGTCCAGTTAGAGCACTTTTCTTATTTTAATTACCACAGAAACTATAGGGTATTTTCATTAGACAACAGAACTTCATGACAAATTACAACATTCATGACAAATCTTCTGTTTCAACAGACACATACTATTTTTAACCCCTTACACGTCTGTGTTTCATTTGACCATTAACATATGAAAAAGTTTCAAATCACTCAGGTTGCACTGAGGACAAAAGCCTCAGAACATGAAGTCTGTCTCTCCCTGAAAACCCCTCATAAGGTTCCAGCTCAGATGGAACTGCTTCACTCCAAGGAAAAGCAGCATGCATCATACCAACAGAACAACCATGTAGGATTTCACTTGAAGTCACTGTGTACTTAAACAACTGTCTGAATTAGCCTCTTGGGTTTGGGTGCACATGCAAATAATCTAGTTTACTGAAGTGAACTTGTATGTCAGAGCAAAGGTGGACCCGAACTATCACAAAGAACATGAGGTAGCTTTAAAAACTGGAGGACTGCTGCAGAAGTGGCCTCCCATTCACTGGAAATCAAAATGAATGGTATGAGAACTTACCAGAAAGAAACCTAAAAAAATCTTAGGCATGAATTTTTTGGGCTTCATGCTACAAAAAGTAATACTAGCTCTAGGAGTTAATGTTGGTACATTGGAATGGAAAATAATACTGCAACATTCTGATACAGGTTAGGTTATTTCCAAACAGAAGCAGCAATACCAACCAGACATTTCTACCATTTTCTAATGTCTCTGTGGTACTTTTTGGTATTAGCTTTCCTTCACTTTTTTTTTTTTTTTTTTCCATTTGTTATCATTAGATATTTATAGCTGTTTTACTGCTGTGTGACTAAGCAGTAAACTGGCAATTTACATTTGGACGTGTAGCAAAGTTTTGTCCCACACTTCCTATCGTCATTAATTTTCTTATTATTTTTTTAGCTGCTTTATTTTTAGTTTGTTTCCCTATAACTGAAGACAGTAAAAATACCACACATACATATTACAAAAAACATTTTCTGTCTCTAGATAGCAAAAATAATCACAAAATGATGAGCTGTATTCAACAATCCTTCATAATTAACTGCATGCTCATTTTAATTTTTAGTTCTCAAGTTTTAATATAAACTCCTCACTTTAGCTAAGGGTCATCAGTAATGTTTAGGAATTTGAAGGATGCATTAGTATTGGCGCATCAGCCTTCAGCTTACTTTTACTTAGGTTTCTTTTAACATAATTTTTTTCCTCTTCCGCTTTACAGGAGTTGTCTTCATGTTCTCTGTTTCAATTTAATATTGTGTTTACATCACACTATTTGGACCTCATCTATAAAAATAATTATCCAAGAGTATGTTTCACTGTATTGTGAAACAACTTTCTTATCTGACATCGAGATTTTGTAGCCTCTCCTTTTGTGTCAGTGTCCTGTTCTGAATTCACAGCACTGAGTGTATTCATGTGTGTGAAACATTTGTTTGAGATGACAGATTTTGCCTTCTAAAACTCTGAGACTTATCTGGGATTTACTATTCTGTCTCTTGAAGCAGACACTTGGGATCTGGACAGGCTGGATCATTGGGCCGAGGCCAATTGTATGAGGTTCAACAAGTCCAAGTGCCGGGTCCTGCACTTCGATCACAACAACCCCATGGAACGCTACAGGCTTGGGGAAGAGTGGCTGGAAAGCTGCCCGGCAGAAAAGGACCTGGGAGTGCTGGTTGACAGCCGGCTAAATACGAGCCAGCAGTGTGCCCAGGCGGCCAAGAAGGCCGACGGCATCCTGGCCTGTATCAGAAACAGTGTGGCCAGCAGGAGCAGGGAAGAGATCGTCCCCCTGTACTTGGCACTGGTGAGGCCACACATTGAGTACTGTGTTCAGTTTTGGGCCCCTCACTACAGGACAGACACTGAGGCGCTGGAGTGTGTCCAGAGAAGGGCAACGAAGCTGGTGAGGGGCCTGGGGCAGAAGTCTTATGAGGAGCAGCTGAGGGAGCTGGGGTTGTTTAGCCTGGAGAAAAGGAGGCTGAGGGGAGACCTTATCTCTCTCTACAACTACCTGAAAGGAGGTTGTAGTGAGGTGGGTGCTGGTCTCTTCTGTCAGGTGGCTGGTGAGAGGATGAGAGGAAATGGCCTCAAGTTGCGGCAGGGGAGGTTTAGATTGGATATTAAGAAAAATGTCGTTACTGAAAGGGCTGTTAGGCATTGGAACAGGCTGCCCAGGGAAGTGGTGGAGTCACCATCCCTGGAGGTATTCAAAAAGCATGTAGACAAGGCACTTCAGGATATGGTTTAGTGGGCGTGGTTGATGGTTGTACTCGATGATCTTAAAGGTCTTTTCCAACCTAAATGATTCTGTGATTCTATGATTCTTTCAACATTAAAAAAAAGCCCCATAATTTACCAGAGGGTTCAGAGAGTGTAAAGCTTCATACACAAAGCTTTACTGCCGGACAAACTGAATTTGTATACTCCATTAGCAGAACTGAAGAGTTCACTGCAAAGTATTTCCTCAACATCCTGTCCTAAGCTGTACTGTTACATCTGCTCCTTCCATCATCCACTGTGGTAAACCCAAGCTAATGTATCACTCTACACGTACTGCCTTTTTCCATAGCTTCAAGTAGTCTTACAGCAGCTCTAAATAAACTACACACAGATCAGAAAAAACTGATCTCAGAATTAGGGTCAAAACCAATTTCTCTGCATGCACACACTGCAGCTGTGTCCAGTGAATTCTGGATGCTACTAAAAATCTGGGCATTTTTCTCTATTCAGAGTAAGAATTAAAACACAGGGTTTATATAAATCAGGCAATAATCCACAAGCACCGAAAACATTAGGAGAGGAAACCTATATGTTTAACACAAAGTGATTCATTCAGACCTGTGAGCCCTCCAAATTGAATGTCTGAGCATTGTGACACAGCAACATGACATCTTTCTCCAAGTCTCCAAGACTCCGATATTTATGGTTGCGAATTCTTTCCTGTTGCATTTGTTGAGGAAATGAAGAGAAGTAAGGGTGGCCAGTGGTGCAGAAAGAAAAACAGCAGACAGGACACTGAATTAGTATTTGATTTCAAGACATTAAAAGCTTCCTCTTTAAAAAGTCTACCTAAGCATCAAGACAAGTATCTGTTTAAAACAGAGAAAGTCTTAAAACGTTTTGTTAACATATTACTCAAAAAAATACACCAGGGTAATAGACTAAAAAATAAGCAATTGTTGTGTCAACTGGAAAGGACAAAAGCAACATAAGTGGAGCTCTTTTCAAAAAAGGAGTTCCAGTTTCTTCTTTCTAACACAGAAACAAAGTAAGATATGGCATGAATGAAAGTCATAGAGTTATGACATAACCTAATGTGCCACAAGCTGTGCAAACACCAACTGCCAAACTGCGTTTGGATCTGACCTGGCTGTTTCAAGATGTGATGCTAGTTTAGGGATGACTATATTCCCCTAGAAACATTAAACCTTTGCAAACACTGTGTTTTTACCAAAGATGTGGTTACAGATTCACAATTAGGTGCAATTTGCAAAAAAGACACTGAGATGTCATCTGTGAAAGTGTAATTCATGTCACACTGCTACATGTTGATTTGAAATTACAGTGTTATACTGCAATATACACTAAACAAAATGCCTAACAAGGTGTGTAACAAAGTTTGCAATCTAAGCTGCAAATAGAGGTACATGCAATATTCATGTTGTTGTAATTTCAATGACCACTATGCTCACCCTTCGGTGTAACAAAAAGAAATGGAAGAATCTCCACTTCCAAAAAAGGTTCTTACCTTTATCTTTTTGAAGTCCACTGGTTTCCTAATCAATTCATAATACTCTGGTAATTCTTTCCTAGATGGGAGCTGAATGAAGACTTCACTTAGCTGCCGTCCTGAACTATTGAGAAAAACAAACCAATAATGCAAAGAATTACTACAGCTTTCTCACAAAAAACATACACACACATATACAATCTAATTGTAAGGGGGGAAAAAAAAAATCACAACTTTTTTTTTCCAAAGAATTAGAAATTGAAACCTGCTTTTATTTTTTAATTTGGTACAGATAATTAATTTACAATTTAAAACATATCCTTTGTGCTGTCGTCCTAACATATCACAATCATTATAGGATTGTATGTGTAGAAGGCTTTATGGAAGCAGGATCAGGATTTGAATCTGAATTCCGTACTTGCCAAGTACAGTCTTACCCTTTTCTCAGTTTTGTTTTATCATTTTTAGCAAATGTCCCTCCTATCACTAGAAGTTTATCTGCTTCTTGGTCATTTTATAGTTGTTTTCTAACTCCTTGTCACAGCAAACCATTTGTTCATACTGATTTCCATTACACCAGATGCTGATTGCTATCAGACTAAGTAGATGTTACAACAACAAAAAAAAATTAACTTCCATTAATGACTGTTATGTTTCTGGGAAGATCATTGTAACTGTATTGAAAAATCACTACTGCCATTTGTACTTCTTTAGTCATCTGAATTGAAGTCATGGGTTATCTAAAAACCTTTCATCTGCTAGGAACATTGCCTATCACTTACAGGTGTTCAGAATTTCCCAGATTTCCAGATTTCCCATTGTTCGTCCTTTACTAATAGCTATTTTAACACTTCCAAATTGTGGGGTTTTTTTAATCTTCTTATTTGTGGCTTCCCAAATATTACATGGCTATAAGTCAGCTGGAGAGGAAATGTGTTGATGGCACTTAGGGGTTTAGTCTTTTTTTTTTTTCTTTTTTTCCCTGCGTGCGTGTCACATTTTTCAATCAAAATAGCAAAAAAAAGCTCTGCTGAGTGGAACTGCAATTCACTGCCCATAGCATTCACAAGCATTTCCCAGCCCACATTCACATGCTTCCTTCTCTCACAGCTACTCCAAAAAGGTCCTGTTTTCTCATCTGCATCTTCAGATGGCAACTCAGGGATACCAAACCTTCACAGAAACTGAGCAAGAAGGTTGCCAAGTCCTGGTCTCCACCTGAGCTTCTCCCTTGCAGTCACCCTCCACAGTGGTGTGTGATCTTATCAGACACATTAAACTAATACTGCATTGAAGGTTAACTGAGGCAATTCTGCCATGGAGCAAAAGGATGATATAAAGCACAGAACAGCTCTGCTCTTTATGAAAGTCATGAATGCCTACCAGATCTTAGGCATTTCTAAATGCCTAAAATAGCAACAGAACTTGAGGAGGTACTATTTTTGTTATGGACCTGATAGACCAATGAACAAGTAGGAATAAACAGACTTTCCTCATTTCCTAAGTAGCTGTTGCTCACCTGACCCAACATTTCTTACTGTTCTCGGTTTAGTCCTAGGACACTGCTGTTCCTTATATACCTTGCATCAAAGAGGACAGTAATGTAAACGTTCTAATCACAGCTTGCTAATCAGTGTTGTTCAACCAACATCCTGGGCACCAACTGGCAGCTAGAGTATTTTTCCATCCAATGCAAACTCAGAAACCAAAAGCCTCTGTCTCATCCTGACTTCTGTCTGACTTGCAGCAGCAGAAGCCATTCCCCTTGACTGCTTAGAGGCTGCCTCCTAGATTACAGCAAGATTATGGCGCAAGCATGAACACACTTCTGAGTGCCGCTGCTGCATGGTGAGACAAGGCGGCATCTTGTGCATCTCCGTCAGGGAAAGGTGAGAGTGAAGTCTATCTACTCCATCCAGCTGTTGGGGTTGATTCCCCGACAGACCACCTGCACCTCACACTCCAGGCAGTTACTAGCAATTTTCACCCAACAGATCTAACGTATTTGGGAAGCACCCTGTTACTGAAATAGAGGAAATCAGAAAATGACCAGGTAATTGTCACCCCAAGTTTTACTATTTCTCTCCTGCCAGCAAATAATTGTGAAACTGCACCTCCCCTCTCCTTTGGTACTGATTCACACCACAGAGACAAATGAATTACTTTCATACTTCCCCTGTCAAAGTGGGAGGTGTTTATACTATAGATTTAAAGGCACCAATCTTGTTAATGATCTATGTGAATGACTATGTCATGCCATATGACAGAACCTGTCTTCATCTCAGACTGCCCTCTCAAAGAGAAACCGGAAACAATACAAGGAAAAGCAATGCATTAAGTACACACTACACAACTGACTAAATTAACAGGCACTCCTACTTCTTTGCAAATGAGGACTCTTTTTTTTTTTTCCATTAATAAAGAGAAGTGTTGAGCACTCACAGCTGCAACTGAGATCAATGAAATTTTTTCTGGACCTACAGAACACAAAGTACTCTGAGAAATCAGATCTCTGGTGGCCAGATGGTGTCTTTAAAATTTAAATTTCTATTCCTCATTTGTAAAATGAGAATAAAAAGTTGTGAAGAAGTTCTGTATCTGCAAAATATTCAGACTCCTTATGAGCATCATAAAGAAGCCCAGGGGAGTTCAGTCATTCATTAAGTGATCAGTGCCCACCTTGTATATGCAAGGCACTGGTCCTGTGGAAAAGGAAAGCAAAGCAGTACACTGTCATGCCACTAGACAGCATACTGTAATGTGTCTTTCTGAGGGAATCACATTAGGTTTCCACCTTTTTTCTGTTATATTCTATTTTTCTGTATGATTGACTTCACAAACTTAATAAGGTTATGTTAATAAATCTGTGCAATATACTGACATATGCTATAGTTGTAAGCTAATCCTTTACAAAGTGTGAAAATTTGCTTTCAAAACTTTGTGCAGTATAAATCTGGATTTGCTATGCAGAAGGACTGAGTTATCATTGCTGTGTTTTAAACTTCAGCAGTTTTAACAGAAATATCTATTTCAGAAAAAATACTAAAGCATTGATGCTGGTGTTGCTTCAACTATGTTTCAGAGTCTAACAACAAATAGAATGATTTAAGTATAAAGGAAACAGCTACTAATAATCTAATTTTGATCAATTTTAAAAACATGTTTAGCATATTTGTCCTATTAAAAAAGTTCCCAATGATTATAGAGCTTTTTATCTCATGGCTGTATAATTTTTTTTTTCTCTTTTTACATATACACACCCACCCCTATGTTGTATTTTATATTAAAAAATTAACAGTAGTAATATTAAACAGCAATATCCTATTTTCAAGATATAAATCTTGCCAACTGTGATTTGTTCACACATTCTATTAAACTAAGAATGCCATAGCAAACCTTCAAGCTTTTGCTTAATTAATTACTGAGAATCATTTAAGGTCATGAAAGAAAAAGCATTAAGGGCATGAAATAAGCAACAGACAGAAGACTAGCGCCTGATATTGTCTACTCAGATCAATAACAGCTTATTCTGTTCTATCAATTTTATAGAACATCCTCTCACAAAGAAATATTATCTTCTGCTCCCTTTGTATATGTGCATCTATACTGCAAATTACTGTGATCTTTTCTTACATAATCTCAAATGGTTGTGATGTGGATAGAACAGGAGAGAATATTAATTTATTAATGCAACTCTGATTTTAATCTGCCACCACTTTTGTAATTAGAAAATAATAACCACAACAACTACCACATAAAAACCATGCGCAGTGAAAACCACTTATGGTTGCCTAGCAACTAGCAAGATACGTGCTGAAGGGAAGAAGGACCAGAATAAATTAAAAGACCCAACCGTGAAAGAACTGTGAGTGACAGTTCACTGCTACTGCATCAGCTGAACATGCTAGTCCTCTGCGTGCTCACATGAAAAATACTTGCACACTGTGCGAGTTAATAATCATTAAGAAATACTGCTGATTTTAAAAATATTTTTGCTTAGAAAAATATTTGTGCTCAATGTTCCTGATTCTCTCTCATTTTTGCAAACTGCTTACAAGGTGCATACAAACATATATTTCCACCCATTTAGTCAGTATTATCTTTACTGCAATTAAACGCAAGAAAATTAGGCCTCATTTGTACAAGGCTCCTTTTTGTATATTTTCCCTGGCAGTATGTGGCCAGAAGCAAGCTGCCACTGACCTGTCAAAAGTATTACTACTATCAACACCCTTTCTCCTTTGGAATTAAAAGGAGAGACAACTATGAAGCTGAAACTGCAAGACGTTCTTTTATTTCTGGCAAATTTCACACTTTTAATAAATACTGAAATTCAGTTTAGCATGAATAGAATGAAGAGTCTTACATGCTTGCCCTAGTCAGAGCACTCATAACCAGAACCATGGCATGCAAATTACAACTCCTAATCAAATGCAACTCACAGGATGCTCTTTAAAAAAAAAAGCTTGTGTGTGGGAGGAGAATTAAAAGAGCTTACATAGTGAGGTGGTTCCTCTGTATTTAACAACTTCCAACAGTAACCCAGCTATGTAGGGAGGTGATTCATCTTCATTAAATGTACTTAATGGTTCTTCCTTTTTGGAACTGACCGCAGTAATACATGATGGACCTGTCCCCATCATTGAAATAGAAGTGGGTAAAAATACTTACAAATATAATTCCTGGTTTTGACACATGGCTATGTTCTCCATAACTTTGGCTTAGCTATAAACAAGAATTATTTGCTTTGTGTGTTTGAATACTCAAGAGTACCAGTTGGCATAATTAATTACTAGTTAGATTAGTAATGGCTAATTACATTACCCACCATTTTACAACAGTTAAAAAGTGGCAACTTGAGAAAACAGCTGGAAATAGTCTGAATAAAATCCGTTTCACATACACAGAAAAATACTCTCTCCCTGAGCTATGTCCTGTCAAAATTAGAATACTATGAGCATGAATTTAAACATTTTGGCTTTAACAATGCAGTGATCAAAATGCTAAGCACCACAGACAGGGGAAGTCTCTTGCCAAGCAGGAAACATGCACAGGGCACAACCACCCCACCCTCCAATTTTTTTTATCAGCTTTATTAAGATCTGGTCAACAGTGACCTGCTGTGTGGAAGAGGCTTTATGAAGTTAACCTGTACACCATGCAAGTCCTTACCTTACATCTGACAAACAAGAGCAGAGAGCAGATAGATCACAAATGAAAATCACTGTATGTAATACAGCCATCAGCATCCTAGGACTCTTGAAGTCAGCTGCTGCTATCTAAACAAAGCTAATGAAACTAGCAGTAGCATCAAACTGGCACCTAGACAGGAAACACCAAACTCTGATGCAAGGCAGAAGAGGACAGTGGATTTGTAGTGAAGCTGAGGGATTACAAGGTATGAAGTATCATTCTTTTTCTCCACTTAATTTTAACAATCAGGAAAGGGAAGCTACACTTACATCTTGTCTTCCTCTTAAGTAAAAAATAAAGGAAAACCTTCAAAAGAGGAAAAAGATAGTTTGAGGGACTAAGCCTGCATGTGCATGACGCAAAACCAGCAGTTGGGGCTCAAACTTGGCATACAAATTCCTTNATACAAATTCCTTATTCTGAAAAGAACATCTATCTTCAGTAAAATTGTCCCTGCTTTCAAAAGGCTAAAGCATTTGAACCCGACATACAAACTAATCTTGCTTTCTGAAAACATAACATACGTAATTACATGCATGATTCTATGATTATCCATTTCTGGGGGCATTCCTAATTTTAGAGGGAAGGAAAGACAGGTTAAAAGCATCGGAACTAGAAAACAAGTGTGACAATGCTGGACTGATGCATTTCAACTTGCTCTCTTCTAAACAGGTGTTTTACACTGCAAGATTAGAACAAGGTACAAGGCTGCAAAGGCACCTAAATCTGTGTTTAAGAAATAATTGCAACAAAATCCCATATTAAAATGTATTATTGCAAATGAAGTCTGCAAAGATGATGCATATACTTTACATTGGAGAATCAGGATCAGCTGTGCAACTGGAAAGGTGTTTCCAGGTCCTTGAATCTAGGGCCTTGGTATTGTAAATAATCATATAATAAGTTTTTTAATCAGGGAACAAAGCCCAAATCTATCTAGGTATTTCTGCTCCACTATTCCATATGGAAAGGTTCCAGAACTCTTAGTTAACAACTTGACTGTATTCATGAATGTTTACACTCATATAACCTTGTGATCACCATCCTGTATTTTACATATTTCTACACTCTCCCTGTGTTTATGCTTCCCTTCTTTCCCAGGTGAATTTACTGACAGCAATCATCTTCCCTTCTCAGACTGTGCTGTGTTTGGATAAACAAGCTGACCTGTTTCCTCTTGCAAGACTTTCCCATGCTATTTATCATTGAAATTATTTACACTTGTCTTAGTGTAAAATAATCTCACTTGAATGGAAAAGTATTC